>JAAXLI020001466.1:27017-39702 GCA_014621495.2 Entosphenus tridentatus
GTGACAGGGATGTCCTCTGGCTCCACATTATTTAACATATCTTTTGAACACGTAGTTCATGAAATTGTCTTTTCTGAGACCAAGGTACTCTGCAAGCCTCCTGGCTACCATCAAAGGTTTGTACACGAGGCCATCCAAATATACAAACACAGACATAATTTCAACCGTGATGATGGGTACAAAATTAGTAATCATTGGAAAGATGTTATTAACCATGCAAAAAAGATTTAACTACACATATTTGGAGCATTCCTGGCAGCGATTTCAGCCGCACCACTTCTACATAACAAAGGCTCGGTCAACCATTCTACAGACTCATTTCCTGGCAGCAATTTCAGCCGCATCACCTCTACATTACAAAAGGCTCAGTCCCATTTACACTCACCTTTACATCATCCGCACCTAGTTTACACAACAAAGGCTCATTCCTAACAGCGTGCTTCAGCCGCACCGAACCTCACAAAAATAATATTCAGGGCCTACCTTGGCTCCTCCCACCCTCAACCAGTATATATACAAGGACTGTTTTCTTGGAATTTCTCTCACTTGATACAGCTATCGTGCTGTGACGGTTCCACCTGAAGACGGAAGCTTGTGTTGCCTCCGAAACGTCGTGATTTTTATTTTATTTTTATTACTTTTTATTTTTCACCTACGTGACTTTACCGAAAACCCTAAGAACATGAAAAACAACCCAGAGGCCAGGTCTATTGATGGTGTCATAGGCCTTGAGCAGGTCAATAAAGCACATACATTCACTCACACACACACATGGACCTACAGACACGCAAAGAAATGGACTTACACTGACTGACATGGAGCCATGCACACAAAGCGACTAACACAGACGGCCATGGACTAACACACACAGACATATCGACTGACACACACAAACACATGGACTTACACACACACACATATGGACTGACACACGCATAGACATGCACTTTAGATACACACACATGGAGTTACACAAACATACATAGACTGACACATACAACGACTCACACACATCGACTCACACACAGACATACGTAGACTCACACACACATTGACGTAAACACACAAAAGATCCCCCATATAGCCTTGACAGACTGTAGGGGCAAGTGCTGTTAGCGAGCACCTATGAAGGCCGGAACGGTACACGAGGGGGTGGGTTGCCAGCACCACGCCCGATCGCCTTTGTCTCCCTAGTGGCAATGTTTACACACCGCACCAGGTACTCATTTGAGGCTGAGTCGACCTAGGGGAGGCCCGGGACCGGTTCAGATAATCGTCACTGATGTTGGCCGTGAGCGGGAATCGAAGCCGTGTCGCCGGGTTCATAGCGCAGCGCGCTAACCGCTACACTACCGCTCCCCACGTAAACACATGTACTTACACACACACATATCGACTAAGACACACACACATGGACTTACACACACATAGATAGACTGACACACATTGCCCTACACACACATAGACATATGTATTGTGACACACAGACATCTACTTTAGATACACACATGTAGATTAACACACACACATCGACTGACACACATAGACACACAAACGCACATTGACTTACACACTCAGATGGAGCCATACACACACATCGACTCACACATACGCATTCACTTAGACACACACACATCGAGTGAAACACACACGTATGGACTTACACACACATGTGGACTAACACACACACAGCGACTGATATGCACACAAATGGACTGACACACACACAAACACTTGTACGTACACACACACACATGGGGCGTTGTCCGTTTTAAAAAGACAGACACACATGGACTCACACACAGACATGGAGCACCGCACATAGAAACTCATCGACTTAAAGGCACACAAAGACATGGACTCACACACACAGACATGGACTTTAGGGACACACATGTAGTTTCTACACGCAAACATTATCATTGTAATATTTGTAAACTTATTTGTTGAATAATAGTAAACAATAAACCTCAGTTTTTAGCGAAAGATGCAAGAAAATTGTACTTTACATTGCCGTGGTGACGCGTCGTCCCGTACAGAGCCCGCGGCCTCGCCTAGATTGGCAAGCCAGAGGAGGTGAGACGTTGCCAGGTTGCGAGCTGGGAAGCTACCCCACCACCATCCCCCCGCCCGAGGCAGAATAATACCATGTAAGCGTTGTCATAATATTACATTAATATGTAAGGGCTTTATAGCAGTAACTGCACGCATTGTGGTGGGAGGGGGGGGAAGACGACATCACACTGTGAAGAGAAATCGGCAGCGTGATGTGGATATTTATTCCATGTTAAACGCGTAAAATAAAATGTCTCCCGTGAGCTGGAGCGGACGCGCATGACTTGGCAGGGTCCGACCCCCCCACACAATTGTCGTGAGTTGGTACGGTCGATGTCGCGCAATAAGTAAATAATGAATAATAGAAACGGCACAAATGTGTTAATTAAACTACTTTAAAGTTTACGGATGGGAAAACGGAATAGCCTATTCCCACCGCGGGGCTTAGGGCGTGCTGCCTGTCAAAAACATTTCTACGTTAAGCCCACCGTCCGAGAGCCAAATCCCCTGCAAGCGCGAGCACGCGGAAACTTTTATATATAAGAAAGAAAAGAAGAAAGAAAGAAGATTGTCTTGCCAAGCATGCTGAGGAGAGGCTTGCGGACCCCCAATGGGGTTTTCAGGCCAGGGCAGTCCTGCACAGACGCCATAGCCTTTGTATGTCTGCTACAGCAGATGTGTAGGAAATTCCCAAAGGACCTACATCTATAATTTATTGACCTGATCAAGACCTATGATATCGTCAATATGCCAGGGCTTTGGGTTGTTTTTTTGTGCTTTTGGTGAGTGGGTGTCTGGGTTGGTGAATGGGTAGGTGAGTGAGGGGACGGGTGAGTGTCGGTGATTCGGTAATTGAGTGAGTAGGTGATTGGGTGGGTGGGAGAGTGAGTGAGTGAGTGGCTGAGTGCATGAGTAGGTGGGTGGGTGAGTGAGTGGGTTGGTTAGTGTGGGTAGGTATGTTGTATATATGTCGGGTCTTAAAAATAATCATTAAAAAAATGAAAACGGAGAAATGTGTAATTATCCGAATTTATGTTAATGTATGTAATTATGCACATAATGTACGCTAATTATGGAGGTGTAATTGTATTCAGTTATGCAAGTGTATGTAATTATGCTAATGTATACAGTTATGCTAATCAGGCTCAGTCCCATTGTATCGGGTCGTATTATCAATCAGAATAATACAATGATTCTCACTTTAACATTTACTGATCATGTTTTAGTGTGTTTATGGCAGGTCTCCAAATTCAGATCTCTTCGCGGGATAGTTCTCATAATCAAGATTATTATGCATGAACTTAGGAAGGCACCACTCAGACACTTCTGTGTTAAGCAACTTTAATCTCTAACCAAACACATAACACTCAAATATATGCGAACTCTTATGCTTGGAATGTCAACACAGTACTCCTGGAGATGTTCTCCTCATTGATCCGTACATTTAACCCTCAATGATTACGTTTGTCAAACTCCGGACAGGTCGGGTCCGTGGGATCCGCCATCGCGGACATGACTGGCCGAAGGGGCTGAGGGGGGCGCGTGCACCGCTTAGTGCCCGAGGCGCACGCGCAAGAGGATCCCTGCAGGCGTCCACATTACCATGACGAGAACCTTTGTATGTACTGTATGTCAAACGAGAATTCCTGCAGCGTCTCCAACCACCGCGACAGCTGGCGAGAGGGCTGTTCGATTTTCAAGGAATATTGCTAGGTGGCATGGTCCGTGCGCACCAGGAATTTCTTGCCGTATAGGTAAGGCCGATATTGGCGAACGAAATGAACAATCCGCCGACGAGAGAACGTGGCTCCCATTTGCCACCACGCGCTCGACGCCATTTTTACACTGGGACAGGACGGCGCCAATGCCCGTATCACTGGCGTCCATGTCCATAATAAAGGGCAATGAGAAATCTGGGTAATCAAGCGTCGGCGCGGTCGCCAATCGATCGCGAAGGTCACGGAACGCCTTCTCCTCCTCCGGTCCCCACTTGAACCTTTGATTTTTCGCCGTGAGGAGGTGCAGCGGTCTCGCGATAGTGGCGAAATTAGGTACGAATCGACGGTAGTAGGACGCGAACCCGACAAATCGACGTACTTCCCCCACTGAGGTGGGGGTTGGCCAGTCCCGGACGCACAAAGTCTTGTCCGGGTCCGTGGCTACACCGTCCGAGCTGACAATATGTCCCAAATAGCACACGGAGCGTTGCAAGAGGTGGCACTTTTTAGGTTTGAATTTTAGATTCACGGAACGCATCCGGCCGAAAACAGCCCGCAATCTCCGAAGGTGTTCCTCAAACGTACGACTGAACACAATGACATCGTCTAAGTATATCAGGCACGTGTCCCATTGTAACCCGGTCAACACCAGTTTCATCAATCGCTGGAACGTGGCGGGAGCGGCGTTCAGTCCCATGGGAAGACCGTTAAATTGGAACAGCCCCTGAGGCGAACAAAACGCTGTCTTTTCCCTCAATGACTCATCGAGGGGAAGTTGCCAAAACCCAGAGGAGAGATCGAGAGTAGTAAAGTATTGTGCTCCCGACAAGGCATCGAGGGAGTCATCCATTTGCGGCAGAGGGTACGCGTCCGCCACCGAAACCTTATTAAGCTTCCGGAAATCAACGCAGAAGCGGAGGCTGCCATCCTTTTTCTTTACAAGGACAATGGGAGTGCCCCATGGGTTATTCGACGGGGAGATGATGTCAGCAGCTAGCATGTCGTACACCGCGCCGCGCACATGGTCCCTCTCTGAGGGACTCAGCCGGTGTGGATTCATCCATATAGGGCTCGACCCCCAGTATCAATGTGATAGGACAACAGCGAAGTGCGCCCCAGGTCGAAATCGCTTTTGCTAAAAACATCTGAGTAATTGGACAAAAGCGCCCGAAGCGCGCTCCTTTGCTGCGTGGTCAAGGACACAACTCGGCAATCCAGCGATCATCGGCCGTTCCCCGAGGCTCAACCGCCGCCACCAACCCTTGCTGCCGATCCTCATTGTGGACCGTAAACGCGGTAGTGGCTTGAGCCAGGACCATGCCGGCTGCAGTCCCGTGCGAAGTGGCCCAGCCGGCCACATCGAAATCACGCCATGCCGGCTCGCCGGTCGGCCCCCCCGATGTCCCGGAGCAGTGCCGACGAAGCACCCGAACGTGCCGCGGTCCCCTTCCTCGGAACCCAATGGCCCGCAGCGGCCGCGAGGTCGCCGGTCCCGTAGGGTTGCCGTCCACGGCAGGGTCGCCCGTCCAAGCGGCCATCTGCGCCCAACGGCGCAATTTTTTTCTTGAGATGCTTGGACATGTCAATAATCACTTCTGACCCCAATTGTAATAAAACAGGTCAACGACAAGCAACTGTGTCTCCATCTCTTTATTTCTTCGCTATTTGGATAGTTCACGTTCCGCTCTCCCGGTCATTCCGTGGCACATCGCGGGAACTGACGTCCCGCTCGCGCGCCGCTCTCTCGCTTTCCCGCTCCCCTGCTTCCCCGCTCCCTTGCACCGCTCGCCACACCCCTTAATAACTTTCCAGATAATACCACCCCCTAACGCCCGCGGGCTCCGCCCTTAAACCCTGCCCCCGATGGTTCGTGGCGCCTGGTTGGCTTAGGGGCTGGGGCGGCGAAACCCAGCATACGCTCGCATTACACACGGATGAAAAGATGGCTTGGGGAAGGAGACTTAACAGATGGCTTAATGAATCAGAACACACACACACGGGCACACGTCCAACCCCCCCCCCCACAGTGAAGCGACATCAAAGGATATTCGGGTCCTTTGTGAGAAAAGAAAGAGATCGTGCGGACTCAGTCTCGCGAGGGAGCAGGGGCAGTATTCTTGTGACAGAGGCTTGCGAGGGAAGCTTGCGAGGGAGCAGGCCCCGACATCAACCATGGGTGTCGTGTCTCGCAGAGAGAAGGGCCAATGTCTTGTTAAGAGCTGAGTTCGGCAAGAGCCGACAGAGTATCACTGAAAGTTTTATTCTACATTTATCCTGATGTGTTGAGTCGCTCGCAAAGTCAAGGATTGCGACAAGTTGTATTGTACTAAGCTTTCACAGTTGTTTAAGAGGTGTGCGAATACAATTCACATATTTTGAGAGTGAGTGCCAGCAGACAAGCAGCGCCAGCGAGAGCGCCGTGGACTCGACGACACACACCACCAACACAGAAGCCTTGAGAGAGAAGAAGCTTGCCAGCAGAAGAAGACTCCAGCAACAGAAGAAGGGCCAGCAATCAACCAGGATGGCGAGGCTCGCTGAGTAGCGATGTGCTATCCAGTGCGAATTCAGCGCTGACTGAAGAAGTATCGTTCGAAAGCCATTCTGCCCTGAGTGCCCGCTCTCGCGAGCCGCTGCAGTTCGAGTTGAACTGACGAGAATTCCAGCAATCCTCCTCGAGAAAGGGCGGAAAGCGCCAAATATCGACCAAGCCAGCATCACAGCGCCTGCCGCCGTGAGCAAGGGTGTCAGCGCCAGCGAGAGCGCCGTGTGTTCGACCACACACACCGACCGGCACCAGCTGGGAACTAAGACATCCAGCAGCGAACGAGCTGTGCGCGCTATCTGACGACGGAATCCTCGCGCACCGCCGATGGCGAGCGTCGTGCCGACTCGTCATCCAGCAGCGGACACGAGCGAGAGAAAGAGCAAGCAGATGTTTGTATGCCCCTCCCCCACCCTCACAAGCCCACGACGCAGCGCCCAGCGTCTGCTTAATACAAATCATTTATCAAGGAGACAATATACACACACACACATGAACCATTAGCTGGTCGTGAAAGCATCACTGCTCATCGAGTGATATGAAAATGGTCGTCTATAAGTACATTAGTCGTTACTTTTATTTTAATCGCATCAAAATTACCAATAGATTAATCGAAGTAAACTAAACGTTTGAAACCTTCGTTATGAATCTACACGCTCACAGGGAGAATATTGTGTTAAACCTTTTGTTGGATTACAGAATCTTGCCCACGAATTAATTGAAGCTTAGCCAAAAGATAAGCATCTTGCATAAGCAGGCGTACACGGACGCACACATTGTCCCAAGAAATTTCGTTAATTATATAATCTTGCCGATGAATTTATTGACGTATACTGTTGCCTTCGGGATATAATAATTTGCTTTTTATTGCCTTTCATATGAATATCGTCGCATGCATGTTTTAAGGACTTTCCCTATCGCCGTATATGATCGCGTTACTCCGTGGAATTAATCAATTGTTCGGTTGATGGTTGAATGTACGGATCAATGAGGGAAATTTCCCCGGTGATACTGTGGATAATTCCAAGCATGAGAGTTCGCATATTAGAGTGTTACGTTTTTGTTTAGAATTAAAATTGTTTAACACAGAAGAGTCTGAGTGCTTCCTTTCTGAGTTCATGCATAATAATCTTAATTATGAGAACTGTTTCCAGCGTTGAGATTAGAATTTGGAGACCTGACATAAACACACTAAGACATAATCAGTAAATGTCAAAGTGAGAATAATTGTATTGTCCCGATTGATAATACGACCCGAGACAACGAAGCTAAGCCTAATTATCATAACTACTCACATTAGCATAATCGCATACATTCGCATACATTTATAAGATTATCTCCTCAATTTGCATAATGTATGCCATAAGTGCATAAATTAGCATAATTTTCTATAACTACGCGTTTTTTCAATCTTCATTAAAAAAATTTAATTTGTATTAATTTTTCAAAACCCGACATATACAACATCTCTCGCAGACAGTTTATGCATGAATGAAGGAATGAATCACTGTTGTGTTAACCAGTGTATTGTGATCTAACATTGCCTTGTGATTGTAAACGGGCATAAAACAAACAAAAAAAACGCACTCTGAGGCGAAATTCCAGAGTAGCAGGGTTAGAACAAAGACAGTTGGATTAAGATGATTTTCTCGAGTCAAACTGACTGCATCCTGTGATAAGAAAGTTATATACGCACTCTGAGGCAGAATACCAGAGTAGCTCGAGTCGAACTGACTGCATTCTGTGATACAATTGTTTTTATATGCACTCTGAAGTGGAATACCAGAGTAGCTTATGCCACACATGAATGGATTGCGGAATACTGGGAACTCATATTATAACGTATAGGCCGGTCTACTACAGAGCAGACAAGGCAGTGAGACACATGGGAGGGGAGCTGTATCGATGACATTAAGACACATCGAGAGGAACTACTTAAGGACTTGATAAAATGTAACAAAAGTGAACACGATGTAAAAACTGCATAAATAGCAAGACTGGACTCATACCTTCTCGCACAGGCAGACAGATAGATATTGTGGAATGAGGAAAATTTCGAAAAGGAAACGGGCGAAAAACTGTCTCTGATAGATGAGGTGATATGGTCTTCACACCCTCGTAAGGGAGAAGGAATCGGTGCTCGCGACACCAGCGAAACTCACAGACCTTGATTCACAGAACAAATGCGGGAGTAGCAGTCTACCACATTTCGAGCCACGTGGATGTAGTCCAGGGACAGATCGCACAAAAAGTATGGTTATCAATCAAAATAACTTTGACAAAGAAACCCCCTCGCAACGCGAAAGAAGGGATGGAGAAATATAGATGCAGCAGGCAACAAGTGGGACTGACAACCCCGAAGTCAGAGGGAGACAAAATCTTAAAACAAAGTTGCCAGAATATGCTGCACTGATAGTAGAGGCAAAAAGGGCAGAAACTTGGCAACACGAGCAGGACAGCAGAGACAGCTCACTAGAAAGATGCACACCACTCAAACACGACCGACACAGCACATATCAAAGGGACAACTCTCCAGAGAGACGCATGCTACGCAAAAACCACCAACACAAAACAATCCGCACCACAGGTGACAGACACAGACATCACGACAGGCATGAGACAAATATAAATCAAGCATTAAACAAGGACCTCGGAACGCAAGCGCCACACCTAGCAGACACCATACACACAGTGTGCGACAGGAAAACCGAGCTCAAAACACTCACCACATAAGCACAGGGACAGCACACACCAACACGTGAACAAGAATCACGAGACCAAAATAGGAAACCTAAGGAACACAAGCCACATCACAGGCGCAAAATACACTGCAGAAGTTATGTTAAGCAGACCCACAATTGGAGCGATAGTTCATCTGACACTGACTACTCTGACGACGACCAACTTTCCGAATACTCATTCAGTAGCAAAACTCTGAAATTGATGGACAAAGCTCTCGTCAGAATTCCCTATTTTGATCCACATAACAAAAACAGGGATATACACACTCACATCGCAACAGTAGAAGCGGAGGCAATGATCAGAGGTCTGAGGAGAAGGGATGAGAAAGCAAGTTTGCTGAAAATAAGTTTACATGAACATTCTATACTATGGGTAAAGTCGCTACCAAACAGGGTTAGGAATGATTTCAAACAACTGAGCTTGGCAGTGATTCGGAAGTTTGGAGAATATTCAACACTGTCTGAGGGGTTTAATGCTGTAAAATCGATGACCCAGTGCATAGACGAGGATCCGCGAGATTACCGCCTACAATTTAAAAGAGCGTACTATGCAGGCGATGTGGATCAGTATCACGAAGGTGACAAAATGTTCAAAATTATGTTTTTTGAATCCTTGAGTCCAGAGATTACATAAATTGTGGGAATGGTTTTGGACCCAGAGACAGCCTCCTTATACCGCATAGAGAATAATGCTTACATGGCATGGCTACACAGAACTAAGAGTCATAATTCGGACCCAACACGCAGGGAGAGGGATAATGAACCCAGCCTTTCAGAGGGAAATACAAATCACGTGAAGCATTCAATGCACCAAGCCCCACGGTGCAGGGAGGAGCGAGCACCCACGAGCTGCCAACATAATTACACACACAGATGGCAATATAACAATCCAGAGAAAGGGTGGCAGACAAACTGGAGGCGACCACAGCCCAGAAAGCCAAAATTTTACGAGAATCGCAGGATGTGGAGGTCAAGAGCAGAATTATACCAGTACCCAATGTGACGGCACACGGGAGGTCAAACACAATCTGCCCATTTCCGACCAATACCCCCACCGGCTATACCAGGAGGGAGTAGAGAAACAGGAAATAAGGAAAAACAATTGGGCTCAACTGAGATACAAAATGCGGCACAAACACGTGATGAATCACCCACATTAATTGAGAATGAGCTGCCAGTGAGCGCACCACCCGCTGAATTAAAGCAATATCACAGCCCCATTGAAAAATGCAAGCAGGCTGCTAGTGGAAAGACACACCAAAAGGATAACAATGATCGGGAAACTCTAAATGCGTCGAATACCAATTCTGATAATGTGGTAGAGAACGCAAACATCGTTCCCGTAATTGACACACCTATTGAACGTAAAAACATAACTGCATTGAGGTGTGATCCGATAAGAGATAACAATAGCAGGGAGGAGAGAAAAAAACCGGATCGCCAGGTAATGGGAAAAGCCGCCCAGTGTCGCAAAATCGCGCGATTTTAATCTGAAGGGTGCAGGGGAATGGGCCACAGAGACAAGCCCTGAGGAATACGGGCATCAGCCTTTGAATGAAAAATTTTGCATTGACACATTGAGGATGGATGCAGATCGGAGTGCTAAAATGGAGGAGATGAAGATCCATGACGTATCGAGAATTGTGTTGAAATCCAGCACACTCACAAGCACAAAAAGGAAGACAACACGGGCACGGAATCGAATCGACTCACTGAGAGGGCAATTGCCACCGACAATCGAGCACAGAAACTCGTTGTATTTGCGGATTCTGGTTATGTGCAACACAACTTCACGCCACACAGTCCCACAGTCCCACAGCGAGAGAGAGTGACATGAGAAACTACAAAAAAGAACAAACAAACCGTGATCGAATGATCAAAGCCATAAAAACGTTGAACCAGAATGATAATGTTGTAATGTTGGGTAAAAGGATAAATGGTTGCTCTAAAATATCTGGCCATGAGAATATTGTTAATATTCTTGGTTCTTTTGGTAAAGTCACGTAGAATGGAAATAATAAAATAATACAAATAAAACATAATAAAATAATTCTCACGACGTTTTGGCCACAACGCAAGCAGCTATCCTCAGGTGAAGAACAGGTCTGTCGATAAGACTGAGTCTGAATGACACGTCCTAGGCTTGGAGCGTCTATTTAAGCTGGGAGGGAGGAGGAAGAGCGCCTTGACAAAATAATTTGCATATCAAGAGGATTTTTTGCATATTTATGGCAAATGCAGATATGCGACTAGTACTACTTGTGAAATGCATAGGAGGTTTGGCGGGGGATTTAAAGTCATGTTTTGCCCGTGCATTATGTAGGACCAGCAGCATCAAAGGAAGGGGATAGGGGGAAGCATTAATAAAGGAAAGGAATGTTAACAGTATGCAGCTGCAGCAACCAAGCCACCACGTAAACAACCAAAGTATAAATTACATAGTATCATCAGTATACTAAAAATACTCTCCAATAAGCTGAACTACCAACAGTAAGTAATACACCACAATTCTATGTCGCAAAAATATAACACGCCTCCAGCCAAACTTCATTCTCCCACATCACACGGGTCTACCCCGTACTCCATACTGCCACAGACAAACCCAACATTAAACCACATACTGTGTTACTATACACCACCCTATACCTTATACATTGTAATATTAGACTATGTATTATTCTACCCACCCTACTGCACACCACACTGCTGCATATTCACCATACAACTTCGACACCATGTATTACCTTGTACATTGTATTAAACATTACAATTTTATACTATTTATTATTATACAATCCGCTATATACTATACCATTGACCGTCGCGTGAAAGATACTAAGAGGAAGCAGCGAAATATGTCAATGGGAGAGTGGTGGTTGGAGACTTGCAGCAGAGCAAAGAATCCATTCCCTGCAGAGAATACAAGATATATAGTTAATGCCAGTGAGTGGAACGCGGTCTGAAAGTCACTGTAAACGTGAACATAATCAGTCAAGATCTGAAATGGTTTATTACATCCTTCCAATGATCACTGAGCCAGAATCCATCTTCTCGGTTGAAATTGTCTCTGTGTTTGTATATGTGGATCGCCTCATGAACGAATCTCTCATGGTAGCCAGATGGCTTGGAGAGAACCTCTGTCTTGAAGAAGGCAATGCCATGTGAGCCCACTGAATTGTAACAGTGATCTGCCACGGCTGAGGTGTTTGTTCCACCGTGTTTCAAGTCTGCTTTATGTTCACGGATTCGGTCCGAGACATGTCGTTTGGTTTCTCCAATGTAACTGCTACCACAGAGGCAACTTAGTTTGTAGACACCAGGGTACTGTATGTCTGGAACCACATATTTTACAGACGGGAACAGATCACGGATTTTATGTACTGTGTTGAATCGGACCTGGATCTTGTGTTTTATCAGGATTTTGGAGATCTTTTTTGTGACCCCAGCAATGTAGGGTAAGGTGATGGTTTTGAAAGGCTCCTCAACAGGATCCTTCTTGATGGTTGGAGTGATGGCTTTGCGGATTGTGTAGTCGGAGTAACCATTAGGCTTAAGAGCTTGGCGTACGTGTTTGAGTTCACTGGCAATGTGTTCCTGGTCGGAGATGCATTGGGCTCTATGGTATA
>JAAXLI020001467.1:28725-39256 GCA_014621495.2 Entosphenus tridentatus
CTATACATTATATACTACATCCACTCGCTATACATTATATGCTACATACACTCGCTATAAATTATATACTGACTACATATATAATATGCTACACAATGGTATTCAGTTTAACACGTAGGCTTTCACGACCAATATCCATAATAGAGTTTGTTTGTGTGTTAGATCGCGTAAATATATAAATGTGTCGTTAGATGTAAAATAATACATGCCTATACAGGGCACCATACTTCAATAGGAATTACCGTTGGTAGGCTATTTTAATACACACAATGGACAGGAAGGACAAGCTAAAAGGGCTCGCATAATGCACATGCATCATGTACGCTGCCTCAGTAATCCCCCCCCACTTTGTGCAAGAGTGCAGAAGGGTGGTCACCACATCTACGCCTCTATGTAAGGAACGAAACAGGTGGACTTCTCCACAAATCTGGCTGTCGCCTGATGAAGCTGGTTGTAATTACTGGCGAAACGTCGTACTCGGATTGTAAATGTTGTGGCTTGGCTCTCCAACACACCGGTGTGTTGTACTAGTATACTACACTACACTATACACTACACTACACACTAGTGCTGTACTAGTATACTACACTATACACTGCACTACACACTAGTGCTGTATTCGTGACGAATTGGCCACGTTCTGTCTACGTGACAACCCTTACTAGTTGGCTGTGTGGGTGGTGGCGGGTTTTAACGACATATATTTACGTGATCTAACCCAAAAAAAACTCTTCTTGGTTCTTTCGGTAAAGTCACGTAAAATGTAAATAATAAAATAATAAAAAGAAAACATCAAAATTGTTTTTATTTTATTATTTCCATTTTACGTGACTTTACCGAAAGAACCAAGAAGATGAATCCCTGCAGTCACGAAAGCTTTAAATCGAAACCAAAAAAAACTGTTTATGAATAATGGTATTGGTGCATTGCATATGTAGAGGAGTAAAATGGGGACGTGACGTCATGTGTGCCGTCCAGTGCAATGACGTCATCACCGCACTGGAACGTGACGTCATGCGCGCTGGGCGGCTCAATGACGTCATGTCTCGTTGACTACTTAAGGGAGACCCCGTGACGAAAGCGGGGTCACTGGGAACGAGTAGAGTGAGAAGGGTGCAGAGGGACGAAGTCGTGAGTCTGGAAGGACGCCGGTGGTAGCCGATAGAGGTGCTTCTCCCTCCGGTCGGTGGAGTCGGCAGTCTCCGATCCGACACGGAGAGACCGGAGCTAGCCGGGCAGAGACCAGGACTCAGCATAGGGACCCCTAACCCCTGGGAGTTGTGTACCCTTGTGTGTTAAGTTGTAAAGTCTCTAATAAGCAGTTTAACACGTAGGCTTTGGGCGAATTGCCCGATGATGCTGGATGCAATTACCAGCGAAACGTCGTACTACCTAAAAAATTGTAAATGTTGTGGTTTCACTCAACACACCGGTGGGCTAAAGCAGTGTACTATTTGTCTTTTGTCAACGTGACACTTTTTTTGCTCATTGGCCGTGTCGGGTGGTGGAGGGTTACGACACATTTATAAATAACGCGATCTAAACCAAAAAACGTTGATTATCTCTAATAAACCTTTGGCAAAAGCCCCTCAACTTACCTTCGTCTACGAGTGCGTCCTGGGAACTCCTCAACACATTTATGCCGTACTGGTTGTCCTGTGGCCGCATAAACGGCATTCGAGGTATTCGTACGGCCCGCTGGCTAACACACAAAAATGCCACCAATTGGCCTTTTCTGATTCGCCAATCGTGACGGTAATCGCCGCACTGATTTACAAAAAACAAATCGCGTGGATTTTTTTCCCACTGGGGTCCTCCCGGTTTTTCCCTCCACGTTTAGAATCAGCAACGTGCGTGTAACAGTTATTTCGCCGCTATAAATTTCCCACGTGATAAGCCACTTCATTGAGCTATCATTTGTGACAGCCAGGCCTTCTGAAAAAAGAACTACTTAGCTAGCTCAGCAGGGCCTTACCTGGTAAAAAAGTGCTGTGCCCACATTAATAGGTGCTCGCTAACAGCACTTGCGCCAACAGTTTGTTGAAGTCTATTTGGGGGATCTTTGTCTACGGGGGCGGAGGGGGGGGGGGCTCACCATCGTCATCATGTCCATAACGTGCATGGTGTCCATGTGCTGAAGGAAGACGTTGACAATATTCTGAATCAGCAGGGATCCCTCATTCCGCTTGCGGAAGGAAAGATGATCTGCGTGACGACACAGAGTGGTCAATATTACAGCAGTTGGAGACACCCAGGGTCAATAAGTCACTGACGAGGCCACGATAAACCTCCGTATACAGTGAGGGAAAAAAGTATTTGATACCCTGCTGATTTTGTACGTTTGCCCACTGACAAAGAAATGATCAGTCTATAATTTTAATGGTAGGTTTATGTGAACAGTGAGAGACAGAATAACAACAAAATCCAGAAAAACGCATGTCAAAAATGTTATAAATTGATTTGCATTTTAATGAGGGAAATAAGTATTTGACCCCTTTGCAAAACATGACTTAGTACTTGGTGGCAAAACCCTTGTTGGCAATCACAGAGGTCCGACGTTTCTTGTAGTTGGCCACCAGGTTTGCACACATCTCAGGAGGGATTTTGTCCCACTCCTCTTTGCAGATCTTCTCCAAGTACAAAATCAGCAGGGGATCAAATACTTTTTTTCCCTCACTGTATCTGGTACCTTCGGGGGAGCTGAACACCTTGAGCATGTCCGCGTACTTCTGTGGACGTAGCGGGGTGTCGCTCACGCTGTCCGCCTCTACGTCGTCCTTCTCCTCTGCGACGCGGAGAGACGCGGCGGCGACAGGGCGAGATGTTAATTACGTCTCCCGGCGCGCGGGAGGTCCTCGTGGGCATGTCGCTGCACCACGTTGGCGTTACGATTATTATTAATTACGCTCCACCCGCAAGAAATAACCGGGGCTGCCCGCCAAATGCGCACCGCAAACCTCTGCAACAACAACAAGCGGCAAACGCGCTACCATTGGGGCCACGTCATCGCTACCCCATGACGACTTGGAGGGTGGGTGGGGGTACACTTGAGTGGCTAGGAGATGTTAACTACCTCGCCTGGTATGCAGGAGGTAGTGGGTTCGATCCTGACCCTGACGCCTGCTGTACATTTGGAGTTTGCGTGTCTCTCTCTCTGCCCATTGTCCCGTGGATTTTTCTCCGGGTCCACCGGGTTATTCCGTCCACGTTTACAATCGACATCACCACGCGTTTATAGTATTTGGCTACTGCGAAAAATGTCCACGTGATGATGATGATAATGAGCCATTTCGTTAAGCTTTAATTTGTGATCGCCAGGTCACTTCTGAAAAAGACACTAACAGCTCAGTGGACCTTACCTGGCAAGACAAAAATTGTTTAGTTTTATATGTATTTTTAAAAAAGTAATTTGTTTACCTTCTTGGTTCTTTCGGTAAAGTCACGTAGAAGGGAAATAATAAAAGAATAAAAATAAAACATAATAAAATACAATTCTCACGACATTTCGGCCACAACGCAAACAGCGGGTCCTCAGGTGAAGAACAGGGCTGTCGGAAAGACAGCGTCCGAATGAACACACAGCGTATATTTAAGCAGGGGTTAGAGGAGAGTGCCTTACATATCAATATATGTAAATTCCTTTGTCAAGGTGCCCTTCCTCCCCTAGCCCAGCTTAAATATACGCTACCAAGCTTAGTGGTGTTCATTCGGACGCTGTCTTTCCGACAGCCCTGTTCTTCACCTGAGGACCGCTGCTTGCGTCGTGGCCGAAACGTCGTGAGAATTGTATGTTTTATTTTTATTATTTTATTATTTCCCTTCTACGTGACTTTACCGAAAGAACCAAGAAGAAGCTTCAGAGCTCTATAGGTGCATTAGTTTAACATGCAGTCGGCTTTCGCGGTCAATAATATCCATAGCTTCTTTTGGGTTAGATCGCGTAAAATCAATGTGTCGTTAAACCTGCCACCACCCGACACGGCAGTCGAAACAAATATTACAGGTAGGAACAACAGTTCCACACTGCCCACCAGGGATTATTTGTCTGTCTGTCTGTCGTGCATAGCTACGCCCTCGATTTGTATTTCATAGAGCGCTTCGGGCGGGCTCAGCACCACGTGACGCGCCGCCCCACGCAGTTTGCGCCGCGTGACACGGATCGCACGAATGCGCCGTCCAACCAAGTTCCTACCTGCCCACTCCGAAGGAACGTGTTCCGATTCCGATTCTCGATCATTGTATCGAAGAAAAAAAACGCATTTCTCTAGAACCGCTTTTCGTGCTTACTTACGATGCCCTGCCCCTGCCGCGCCATCCGACTAAGCGCATGGTTTGGCTACGTGCGGCACGAGAGAAGTCCGATGTACGTGAGCACAAAGCACGATTCCCCACCCCACCCTCCAGGTGTCTCTTATGACCCGGCTTCTATGAACCCGACGACGCCACCTCGCACCTCCCCGGCAGGCCTGGATGATGAACACCTTCGGCTTGTTCTGAAGCGCCACGCATTCCTTCGAGTTGAACTCGTCGAAGACAGACTGCAGCTCCAGCTCCCTTTTGTCGTCGCCCAAGATGCAGTTCTTCCTCCCGTGGGACATGAGGCAGATGACGACGCAGTCCGGGTCGAGCTCGCACACCTGGCTCTTGAACGCCTGCAGGTCTTGCATGATTCCCTGCGTGTACGCGGATCGCGAGCGTGCGTGCGTACGCGTACACACGGACGACGGTGGGTGTGAGAGACTGCGCGTGGGAACGTTACATCGCGACCGCTCATCCTTCACCCGCACCTCCGATTAGCGCGGTTGACTACATACGACGTGACAGAAGTTGTCATGCAGAAGATGGAATACGCTATACACGACAATACATTACTATACACGACACTAGCATACACTACATTACACAACACTAGTGTGTGGTTGGCTACGTACGGTGCTCCTGTGTAAGTTTCTTTATATAGCTAACGGACACCCACGATATTTTGTGGCCCTTGTTAGCACACGCATACACACGCGTTGACTACGTACGGTGCGAAAGAAGTCAAACGTACATACATACACGCACATCATCAGACACGCACACACGCTCGCAGTACACGAACCGAGGTGTGTTGTTTTTCTCCTCTCGTGACGTTGGCTTTCATCTTTCTAAAGAGCTCTTCCAGCTTTGAAACGTCCCTCTCAGAGCCATTTCGGTACATACTTCCTCTGTGCATGACGTTCACCATAAACGCATGGATGCCTCCCGACTTGATGATGTAGGGGTTCTGCAAGAAAACAAAATAAAAACACAACCCCTCAATGCAAATGGTGTGGCCTGGTGGTGTGGCCTCAGCGCCGGATGGTCTCATACTCGGTGGTACAGTGGAATTGTCGTTCAATTTTAATTACAGGTTCATAACTTGGACCCACACGGCAGTTGCGTTCTATTTGGGTCTTGGTAAAAAATAAAACATCGACTCCTGCATTTCGTTAATTTAGCACGGCTCAATGGAGCCCTAAATAAGAAAAAAATATCGAGCCAGAGCAAAAAATGTTTTACCATGGGATTTTCTTTGGCAGTATCAAAGTGTGAAAAATAACACATTCCTGCGGAGGGAGCTGGTAGGAACGTTGGGTTGCTCAGTCAATGGCCAGGGTCAACGGCGGCGTGGTGTATTCCGCAAATATGTCCGACTGTGAGGGCGGGCACAAGCCGGCGTGAGTAGGTTAAACGTTGAGTTTTATAAGGGCACCACGGGGTGACCAGCCTCTCCCCATCCAGCCCCACCCCTCCCCTCCCCACCCGGCCCCTCCCCACCCAGCCCCTCCCCACCCCACCCAGCCCCACCCCTCCCATTTTTGAATGCACGACGGACGGACGGACACAATAATCCCCTGTGGGCTGGTGTAACCAGGAGGTTCCTACCAGTAAGAATAGGTTTTACCCTCTACCCTATATTATCAGAGCATGTTTTGTTTGCACGTCCACCGCAAGTACCGCGTGTGGATTCCTTGCAAAAGGTTTATATTTTGTGTTTGAACATCTGAACACCTCCTGGTTCATTGCCAATACTTTGCCGTTATTTCCAGACCGACCTCCTCCCGCGGATTTTAGCATACGCGACATGGCCCCCAAATTATCGACACATACATTTTTTTGGAAGTGCTGCTGAAATACGGTATATGCATGACGGCTCATCCATACGTGCGATGGTCTGCTCGATAAAATGTGGGCGGAATGATAACCTCCGCTGGGTGTCCCGTGGTTGGCGGTATTAAGAAGACGGCGAAGCCTCCGATGTTATTCAACATCAAAGGACTTGCATCAGCTCAGAGGTATTACATTGTGCCTCATACTGAGAAGGGGAGAGTGTGTGATTGGTTGCTTTTGCATATGGTAAACTAAACTATTTTTGGTTAACCAGGTAAGGCCCACTGAGCTATATAGCTCTTTTTCAGAAACAACTTGGCCACAAATGATAGCTCAACGAAGTGGGTTATCATCATGTGATGATAAGCACGGTCGGCTACGAACAGTGCGAAATAAGTTCAATATACGTACGTACAAACGTGTGAGCGTGTACTACCTGGAATATCCTGCTTTGTATTCCAATCTTCATCCCATCAGGTGTATCTCTGGACTTCTCACGAGTAACTAAACAGCACAGACCAGAAACACAACGACCTCCGATTAAGCGCGGCTGGTTACGTACGGCGCAAAAGAAGTTCCACGAACCGCCGAACATCCGTGAACAAAAAAAAGAGAGAGCGTCACCGACCATCGGATTCCTCCCGGCGCGCAAACCAAAGGTTCCGATTCTGAAACGCAGGTCGGACAAGAACGGTGCGAGCGGGCCGATTTACAGGCACTGAAGGCGCTGTCCGTCCAGCTGACGTTCTTCAGCGCCTCCCGCACAGCGTCGTGCTCTGCCTCGAGCTCCTTGAGCGCCAGCAGGAACCACGCCGCCCGCACGTCGTCCTTCTTGAAGACGTCGACCAGGTCGCGGGCGAAGTCCTTGTCGTAGGGGTCGCGACGGGCGAAGTCCTTGTCGTAGGGGTCGCGAGCCACGATGTGCCCGGCGCGCGCGCCAAGGAACTGGGGCAGGCACTTTTCAAGGCAGTTCACCAGCATGCGCTTCCTCTCCACCACCAGCAAGCTGGCGTAGTCATTCCTTGGTGGAGTCGCCATCGCCGCCTTCTCTCGCTCGGCTGTTACCTCTCTGCTCACCGGCGATAGCATACACGACGGGTGTGACAGCATACGCAACGGGTGCAATCATACTGGTAGGAACCTCCTGGTTACACCAGCCCACAGGGGATTACTGTGTCCGTCGTGCAGGGAGGGGCTGCGTGGGCTGGGTGGGGAGGGTGGGGCTGGGTGGGGAGCGGCTGGGTGGGGAGGGTGGGAGGGGTGGTGCTGGGTGGGGAGGGGCTGGTCACCCCGTGGTGCCCTTATAAAACTCAACGTTTAACCTACTCACGCCGGCTTGTGCCCGCCCTCACAGTCGGGCATATTTGCGGAATACACCACGCCGCCGTTGACCCTGGCCATTGACCGAGCAACCCAACGTTACTACCAGCTCCCTCCGCAGGAATGTGTTAGGCGCAATAACATATGCAACAGGTGCAATAACATATTCAACAACTAGCTTATGTATGTTGAACTTCTCTCGTACCATACATAGCCAATCGTGTTCGTCGGAGGTGCAGGGATTTCCCTTGTTTTCCCCCAGCTTTTTGAAATCCACATTGTATGCTGGGCTCTCTTAATGACGATAACAAAAAAATTGTTAATCAAAAACGATTAGAGACGTGTACAATGACAATCACGATGTAAAGGAGTTCCAGCCGGTTGAGGCTTGAAATTGCAGGACATCTGTGACGTAAAGAGCTTCATAGCTCATCGGATTCCTCCTCCAGTCTAAATAAACACATTGTCCTGCGGAGGGAGCTGGTAGTAACGTTGGGTTGCTCGGTCAACGGCGGCGTGGTGTATTCCGCAAATATGCCCGACTGAGGGCGGGCACAAGCCGGCGTGAGTAGGTTAAACGTTGAGTTTTATAAGGGCACCACGGGTGACCAGCCCCTCCCCTCCCACCCCCCACCCAGCCCCACCCCTTCCACCCCCCACCCAGCCCCACTCCACCCCTCCCTCCCCACCCAGCCGCTCCCTCCCCACCCAGCCCCTCCCCACCCAGCCGCTCCCTTCCCACCCAGCCCCTCCCCACCCCGCCCCTCCCCCCCCGCCCCTCCCCCCCCCGCCGCTCCCTCCCCACCCAGCCCCACCCTCCCCACCCAGCCCCGGCCGGGCGTGGTGTTGGCCACCACTCGCTAACAGCACTTGTCTGTTACAGACTACACGGGGGATCTTCGTGCGAGTACCTTCACAACTGTGACGACTTTTACCTAAGCACCTAGGTCGGCTCAGCCTCAAATGAGTGCCTCGTGCGGCGTGTTGAACACCGCCACTGGGGCGGTGGTCCTGGCGCGCGCCCTCTCGCAAATAAATAAAAAAAAGGTGTTCTTTTCCCGCGCTTTCGATTCGATTTCCGGTTTAAGTTCTGAGGTAAAAACTTTTAAAAATTATAGTTACTTTGACACAAAAAACTATTATTCTAACTATTATTAAGCGTACTCTTAGGTGTTTTCGGTAAAGTCACGTAGGTAAAAATAAATAATAAATAATGATAATAGAAATAAAAGAATAAATGTGATTTATTTATTTATTTTTACCTACGTGACTTTACCGAAAGAACCTAAAAGTATAAGTGTTAACAGGCTTCAAAGTAACACCACAAGGCCTTCTTGTTAAAGGCAGTGGGGTGGTGGTGGTGGTGGACGGGCCGAATAAATCTGCGAGAAATAAGAACGGCATCTTCGAAAGCCTCATCGTGTGTAACACAATGACGACGACGATGATTGTTCTTGTGGTTGTTGTGGTGTTGGTGGTGACAGTTGAGGTGATTGATAATTGTTTTTTTACCCTCTTATCTGGCAACAAAACTGACACCTTTTTTTTAACAAGGAGTCATGTTTGCATTGACCACAATACCTGCAGTCGGAATTAGACCTCGGCAAGGTAAGGTAAATTACCCTTTTTACCGGGTAAAAAGGTAAAGGGTAAAGGTGTCGACATGCCAAGGGGTAAGGTAAAGGGTAGGGTAAAGGTAGCTCGGAAGAATTAGCCGGTAGGGTAAAGGAAGCGTGAAGTATTACCCGGTAAATACGGTACCTTGTTTACCGCTAGAAGCTCCGTGGCGCAGTCCGTGGCCTCCATTTAATAAGTAATATTAAAATAAAACTTTTTTTTAAAAACACGCTTTTATTAAATGTACTCGTAATGGCAGAACGCCACGACTCCAGGAAGAGGCCCCGAAGCTTGCCACAACGTAAGGGGCCGTGGCCAATTACAGCCAACGTCAGTTGAGCGTCGACAATTAGACCCAAGCCGAAACATAACGTATACAAAAGATCGTTTAAAAATATGAATTTTTTTTAGTGATATAATATAGTATTGTCACCATTATGGCATATGTATACCAAGTTTGCAGTCGATGCCACATTAGAAAGTGGGTTAAAATTGAGTTACAAGATTTGAGGATACGACAGCGATGACAACAACAACGACAACAGACAGAGTGAGTTCAAAGAAAGCGTGTAAAATTGGAATAAGCGAGAGTATTCTATATGAATAAAGCGCTCTACCTAGCATTTACCGTTATAAACCTTGTTCATGTGTAGTAGTACCCCAGTAATTACCCTGTAATCGGGTAATTTGTATGGGGTATGGGTAAAAGGTAGGGTAAAGGTAGGCTCGTTGCTTTTTACCTTACCTGCTAAAGGGTATTATTAATTAGATTTTTTTTACCTACGTGACTTTACCGAAAAAACCTAAGAATATAAAAGGTAAGGGTAGAGTGATTGTATTGTGGTAAGATTTGTTGCCAGATAAAAGGGTAAAATTTTTTTATATTTTGCTACTGGCAAGTGAGGTTCCAATGGTGTAAGTTGAGGTGATTGTTGTGGTTATGTTCATAGCTGTTTGGTGGGTTGGTAACCGTGTGTGTGTGTGTGTGGCCATGACCAAACGTCGCAACAAACGTTAACTAAACACAGACTGGCTGTGTAACAATGGATGGGTCCATCTTCTTGGTTCTTTCGGTAAAGTCACGTAGAAGGGAAGTAATAAAATAAAAATAAAACAATATTTTATTATGTTTTATTTTTATTATTTTATTACTTCTCTTCTACGTGACTTTACCGAAAGAACCAAGAAGATGAATCCCTGCAGTCACGAAAGCTTTAAATCGAAATGGATGGGTCGACAAAATTGTTGACATTTGGTCGTCAATGTTCAATGGGACGATGACGTTTTTTGTCTTGATGGACATCGACCTGGCGTCGTCGTTGCTGAGGCCGTGGCTTTGTGGCTATTCACGGTTGTTTCTGTTTATAATTATTATAAACTATCTTCTTGGTTCTTTCGGTAAAGTCACGTAGAATGGAATAATAAAATAATAAAAATAAAACATAATAAAATAATTCTCACG
>JAAXLI020001468.1:0-24513 GCA_014621495.2 Entosphenus tridentatus
CCAAGAATATGAATCCCTGCAGTCACGAAAGCTTTAAATCAAAATTTAACCCCACCCTTTATTTCAACCACGGCCATTTTATGTACAATTTTATAATTGTCTTAAAGCGCCTGAGAACAAGGCGCTAGAAAAAAATCTCTATAAGATTAGAAGATAAAGTTGAAGGCCTCTCCAAGCCTCTACCATTCCATCCCCATGGTTTCCCTATGTAACAATCCATCTATATCACTTACATATGACCCTGACGCCTGTATATTTGGCTGATATACATGTCCACATGATGATAAGCCACTTCGTTGAACTCTCATATGTGACAGTCAGGTCGCTGCTGAAAAAGAGCTGTTTCGCTCAGTGAGCCTTACTTGGTAAAATAAAAAATAGTAGAAAGTAAAAAAATAATACGAGTTTATTTTATCGCTCCCTCTTCTCAATGGTCGTTGTCCTTCCAGATGCTCCCAGAATGAAGCCCCCTTTCTTATTCTTAACCTCGAGTAACCATGCTATAATGCCGAAGACTCATTGAGCAGAAGAGAAACAACACGTGCTTTATTCTAAAGGGTTAGTGTTGATACGTGAGGATGGCTCAGAAAGACTGAATCGTCCTTCGGATTCTTAAGGATCATTGTCCATTCTTGAGGTTCGTAAAGTTACACTTGTGCACCTCGATGATTCTTACGAAGCTCAGCGTTAATGCACAAGGCTCATCATGGAGCCATACTAAGGCAGCCGTTAGTGCGGTGTGAATGGCCGAATCTCATAGAGGCAGACTAATGCTCCCTTCGGATTCCTTATTAATTAATGATCATTGTAAACACTTTAGTGATGATGCCCAAACTAGTGGTAGCCAATGTGAAATAAAACTGGCGTAATTAATCGACCAAAATTATATTTTTGTTCCAGATAACTCGAGCCCCTTTAAAAATGTCAGCCACCCCCACCTTCCTCACGAAGGCGAGCAACCCCCCAACGAGCGACGCCCATTGTGACGTGACCAATGACGCCCTATGACCTCACCAAAACCCCGCCCATCACCTCCCGTGTCTCCTTTTCTCTCCGACTATGCTCGTTGTTTTCTAATAGAACCCACAATGAGTAGAATAAACGATTACAGTGCGTAAATAATCCGAGAGGCGTGCTCGAGTCTCAACATTTCGAGTCGACTGCCCCAGCTGTGTGTGCGTAGTTACTGAGTCGTGTCCCCTCGAGTGCACTATGCAGTATTCTCTTCGGAGTTTGTTTTTGGTAGTTGCTGACGCAGTAGATGTTAACAGATCAATCTTGTGGTCCACGCAACAGGGTGTGGAGGGAGAGGAGGAGGTTTTAAAATACGACGGGAAGCTGCACAATTTTATCTTTAACGTTATTTCTCAGAACAAAATGTCACAGATAATAGATTACGTTTAGAACTCTTCATTCCATAACATTTCATTCGGATTGTATATATGTTTTACGTCATGATAAATCACAGTGTAGGTATGGGGCGGAGGTACATGGTAAGTATATTCACACTGTGCTATGAACCCGGTGACCTGAGTTCGATTCTCAGCCACCGATAACATCAATGGCGAGTGATTTCTCAGAACTACGAAGTCTTACCCCCACCGTTGCTCCCCCCCCCCCAGCCACTGAGCAAAGTGACCAAGTATGGTCACGACAGACACTGCGTGGGGAGGCCTTCATCCAGCAGTGGATTTGCCCATATCACGTATAGATTGAAATTTCTGCCGCGCTGTTGCCATATTGGGTTGTAATAGTGCTGCAACCTGAACCAAAATATTATTATTGATATTCTTTGGGTCTTTCGGTAAAGCCACGTAGATAGAAAATGTATAATAAATATTTTATCTTATTTTTTTTATTGTTAATTTTCTACCTACGTGGCTTTACCGAAATACCCAAAGAATATGAATTTCTGCAGTCACGAAATCTTTAAGCCAAAATATTATTGTTAATTATCCACGATCTATCCACTGCCGTCGCTATCTCTCACAATCCTGCAAATTAATCATCCACCCGGCACGTGCACGATGGATGATGGCGAGATGTTAACTCCCTCGCCTGGTATGCAGAAGGACGTGGGTTCGATCCCGACCCTGACGCCTGCATAGTTGAGAGTTGGCATGCTCTCTCTCTCTCTCCCCGCGGTTGCGTGGATTCTCCACCGGATCCTCCGTTTTCTTTTCCCTCCACATTTAGAATCAACGTGCGTTTGATAAGCCACTTCGTTCAGCTATCATTTGTGGCCAGCTCGCTTATGAAAGAGATCTGTATAGCTCAGTGGGCCTCACCTGGTGAAATAAAAAAAATCGTTTACATCATCCCATCGTTCTCTCGGCTTCTATTCAGTCGTCAATCTTGATCATCGTCCGTAATCCTCCATAAGCGACGTGTCCTTCATCAAGCCCACTCTACGTTTTACAACAGAACGACGTCTTGAACCACGTGCTCCTCTATCCGTCTCTCGCTGTCGTTCCCGGCGTGCGTCTTCTCTCCCGTCCTCCGCCGCGCTCCCTGGAAATTTGCGTTGAAATGTCGCCCTCAATTCCCCATGTTTCTGGTTCATGTGTCGGCAGCGTCTAGTTAGTACGCATTGATTAAAACGCTCTTCTTAAGGCATATTGTGTGTTGCTTCTCGCTGCCTGCTTGGCTGCGTGTTGTGTTCCTGGCCAAATCTCAACCAAAACATTGTCAACAACAAAAATCCATCCAGTTTAAAACGTCTTGAAAATGCGTATGGACGGAAAGTACGAATACATGCATTTACTTCCAAAAGTATAGGACACTAAAAACTAGAGGATTATGGAATAACGCGATATACGTGCGTATGTGTGTGAGTGTGTGTGAGTGTGTGCACTGGGGAGACCAAGTGGGGAGCGGCAGTGTCGTGCTTAGCGCACTGCGCACCACAAACCCAGCGTCCCGAGTTCGATTCCCGCTCACGACCAACACCAGTGACGGTTTATCTGAACCAGTCCGAGGTCGACTCAGCCTCAAATGAGTAGCTGCTGGGGCGGTGTGTAAACGTCGCCACTCGGGAGACAAAGGCGGCCGGGCGTGGTTCTGGCCACCCACCCCTCTCGCGCGCCGTTCCGACTCGAATAGCTCCTTGCCAACAGCGCTTGTCGCAATGTTCCGTATTCACGTATTGTCTAAACGGGAGGTGTTGTTTGTCTTCGGTATTAGCCGTGGTTACCAACCACCGATGCACCGGGTATTTTTGTCAACATGCTGATCAGAGACGTCTCGCAAAGCGTAAGCACGATGGTGTCACGGTAATTCTAAAGGCCGATCATTATAAGATTGCATTACACGTGGAGCGGTGACGCAATTATTGGCTTCGTGCGCTGTGAACACGCCCGCCTGAGTTGGATAACACTGTAACAAAAAAATGTTAGTTTCTGGGTACTCAGTGTTATTTGCTAATTTCTTATTCCTCAAAAGTAACAAAAATGGCCTATTATTCCCCACAAACGTTGCTTTTGTGACCAGGACAGTGATATTTTGAAATGTACCTATTTTCAATGAGAAAACGTGGTGTGCATTTGTCTCATTCTTTCACATCAAGTGCTGTTTGATGAATCGGTCGTGGCTAACGACGACAATGGCGATGACCAGCAGCAGCAGACGTATTTCATCATGTGCTGTGAGACTCTGTTCACAAACGTTGAGATGCCGGCAGTAGATCAAGTGGGCGGGTTCGTAAGTATGCGTCTCTTTCATGTTTCTTAGCGTTCGCCTCCCCCTGAACGTGTTTTCTTGAGCGATATGCGGACGCGTTCGTCACACGCGCGCACACACGCGCGCGCGTCAAACACGCTTTGAAAATGAATTGGCGGAATATGAAAACAAATTTGACAAATGCTCTTGTGACTCAGGTTCTTTCGAGATAAAAAATATATATATATGCATCGTGATGTGGGTCAGAGAAATATTGCGTTACGGCTTGAGAATACCTCTATACAGCTGTGGATAGACCATGGCTGACGCCACGTGGGCCCCCTGGTCGCAGCACGTGGCTCGTGATCGCGAGGGGGTTGCAAGAGATCAAACGCATGAACGACGCTTTGTGGCCAAGCCGACGGTGGACATGCGGTGGAAAAAATTACCCCAACAGTGGATCGGTGCAGTGCCGAATTCAGCTCGTGCGGAACCTGTAGTATGATGTTATAAAGGGGCCCTAAATATAAAAAACACGCAAATATTAAAACAAAATGTATGTACTTGCATAGTAAAGTAATTGTTATTTTTCATTTGCTATACAGCCAGATAATGCGACACATTTTTTACCGTAAACACCCAGTCGTTCATAAACATTTAAGGCAGTATAGTACTATAGTAATAGAGCAAGTGCAGAATCACTGAACCGGAATTGATAGCTTGAAAGCATTTAACGCCGGGCCCTTGAAATTGCGGCGCCCGTATCATTATGTAGCTACTTGTGCTACGAGGATTATCCGGCACTGGATCGGTGGCGCGGTGGTTAAGCGCGCTGCGTTACGAACCCGGTGACCTGAAGTCAGATTCCTCAGTCACGCTAACATCAGTGGTGATTGTTTTATGTTGGCTATGTACCCCCCCCCCCAGCGGCCCTGCCCCACCACCGCCCCCCACCACCCAACCCTCTTCACTAACTCCCGCTGACTAGCGTGGTGAAGTATGGTTACAATTGTGAAATGTTTATTGTAGAAATGTGGAATGTTCACCACTGGCTCAGGGCTTCCAACGCAGTCCATCCCGGGGAAACCTCACCGAGTCTGAATATTTGTCAGGAGAGACCTAGGGCATACAATTGCTTTGTGTGCGTGTGCAAAGAAACTGGGATATCCGGAGAAGCCCCACACACGCGAGGGGATATCACTCACGAGTCAGTACAGTGTCTCGAACCCACTTGGTCTACTGGCTACCTCCAAACGCCGCATTATTCATGGGTGTTACTTTGACCATACTTCACCCCATTGGTCAGTTGGGCGAAGTGAAAGTGGGATCCACAAATCGGTTCAGATATTGCCACTGATGGGTTAGCCCGTGGTTTGGGTGTTGAACTAAGGTCGCCGTGTCCTGGCGCAGCACGCTAACCACTGGACCGTCTGAAATAAGCGCTCGTCTGTCTGCTTTTGTGCCGACAGGACCGACGGGTTAATGGATCTGGGGCGGGGCTATCGTGGACTGGGTGGAGGTAGACCTGGGATGGAGTTTTGGTGGAGCTGAAATGGATATAGATGGAGGTGGAGTGGATGGAGTTGGAGCTGAAATGGGTGTAGATGGAATGGGTGGAGGTGGTGATGGAGTGGGTAGAGGTAGAATGAGTGAAGGTGGAGCTGAAATGGGTGGGCGTGGAAAGTGTGGAGGTGGAGCTGAAATGGGTGGAGGTGGAAGAGGTGGAGGTGGAGCATAAATGGGTGGAGGTGGAGCTGGAATTAGTGGAGATGGAGCTGAAGTGGGTGGAGGTGGAATGGGTGGGGGTGGTGCTGGAGTGGATGGAGGTAGAATGAGTGGAGATGGAAGAGGTGGAGGTGGAGCTGGAATGAGTGGAGCTGGAATGGGTGGATGTGGAGCTGAAATGGGTGGAGGTGGAGCTGGAATGGGTGGAGGTGAAGCTGGAGTGGGTGGAATGGGGTGGAGCTGAGCCAGACCGAGCGAAGCGAAAAGAGAAATAGATGGAACTGGACCTGCGATGGGTGGAGCTGGAGTTGCGCTTGGGTGGAGTTGGCCGAGATCCAGTCCGGGTCACCGTGACTTCACCCCCGCTTCAGATCCGCGTCGAGAAACAGCGCGTGAGGCCCCATGTAAATTCATGAGGGTTCGCGTGTGCAAAACAACACATACAACACACAAAGACACGTAGCACTTACAAAGATTCCCCGTGTAGCCTGCACAGGCTGTTGTGGCAGGTGCACACGAGATGAGCGGTGCGGCTAGAACCACGCCCAGCCTTCTTTGTCTCTCCAGTGCTGATATATACAAAGACAAAAATACCCCATATAGCCTTTACAGACTCTAGGGGCAAGTGCTGTTAGCGAGCACCTATGAAGGCCAGAACGGTACACGAGGGGGTGGGTGGCCAGCACAACGCCCGACCGCCTTTGTCTCCCCAGTGGGGATGTTTACACACCGCACCAGGTACTCATTCGAAGCTGAGTCGACCTAGGGGAGGTCCAGGACCGGTTGAGATAATCGTCACGGGTGTTGGCCGTGAGCGGAAATCGAATTCGGGTCACCGGGTTCGTAGCGCAGCGTAGCGCTAACCACAGGCCACCTCTCCCCCAAAGGCACACGTGCACGCAAAGACCGCCCCATGTAGGCAAATAGAATTTGTGTGAGCAAGTACGGTAAGTGAGAATATGGTGATTCAAGAAAAACACATTATGAAGGCGTTAAATAATCATCAGTTTTGTAATAATGGTATCACTTATGCGAGTGTGAAATCAGTAACAAAAAACATTATCTGTGAATATGCAGCTTGACCCTGATATGATGTGCACATTTATTTTACTCAACTATAAACAAAACTATTTTTTTAATTTTACCAGGTGAGGCCAACTGAGCTATGTAGCTCTTTTTCAGAAGCGACCTGGCCGCAAATGATAGCTCAACAAAGTGGCTTCTCACGTGGAAATTTAGAGTAGCCAAATACTCTAAAAGCATGTTTCTAAATGTGGAGGGAAAACCCTGAAGACCCGGAGAAAAATCCACACGTACCACGGGGTAGAGAGACACTGCAAACTCCAAATATAGAGCACCAGGCGTCAGGGTTGGGATCAAACGCACGACCTCCTGCACACCAGGTGAGGTAGTTAACATCTCGCCAGCTTCTGCCAAGACTGTGGATGCAAGTCGACGCCTCACGGCCTCAATGATGGTGGTGGTGGCGCCCTTGCACAACTGCACATTAGAAGAGGGGGGAGCTGTTGTTGATTTTTTTTTTGTGGAGTTTTGGTGACAACTGCACGAGTTACACAAATTCGCTGAAATTCTGGCAAAAAAATGCATTGACATCACGCGGACTGCTCGACGATGGGGCACGGCTGACGCGAACGCCGCTCGCTTTATTTGTCTTCTCGTAATATCGTTGGCGCCCGACGGTTTTTAGAGAAATTGAGCTTGTTGTGGATTATTGAATTAAATGTTCCCACGCGTTTGCATACACGAGCGCAGGCTTTTGCTGAATTTTCCCTCGCTGTTGAGCCAGCCCTGATCTTATTTAAAGAAGGGGAGGGGGACGGCGGGAAGACGGCAGTCAATGCGAGACAAACTTTCAACAAGTTGAACTCTGAACAATAATTCGTGACAATGCAGAAACTGCGTTTTTGTGTGTAATTCATTCCGCTCCGTAGCTCCGGCGCACAATGCATACGGCGGATGGTGGCGACGGCTTGGCGAGGTCTTAGGTCCAGCAGTGGGTAGAACATTGCTGCTCCTGATGATGATGGTGATGACGGCGGTAATGACGGTGACGTGAACCTGCTATTGCCTGTCGTGGATTCTGTTCTGGCTCTCAATCGCTATGGACGAGGAATGGCTGCCACGCACATCTTCGTAATAATAATTGTTGCATTATGTGCAGGCCCCTCCGGCCATTACAGGCAGTTTGTATATCAAACGACCTGACTATAATGAATTCAGCAAGGTTTGGTGTGGTGGCAGCGGGCTGAGGTCTGTATTTCACGGGCCATTGTCAATCTACTGCTGGATGAAGGCCCCTCCACGCCGTTCCGTTGGGTGTTGTGTCTCAATATCGACAGCGGTTTCCCCTCCTTGAAAAGTGCGCGATGCTTGCGTGAAATCGTGACCCTGAATGGCGAAGAGTCATTCTGGCCTGCCACGTTTGCCACGTCATCACACACGCATGTATGTTGAACTTCTTTCGCATCGTACGTAGTCAACCGTGCTAATCGGGGTGCGGGGGGAAGGACAACAACCTAGACATAAAAAATAAGTTCTAAAGAAAGTATCTTTCAATTTACATTTAAAATGTGCATAAGTCAAGTGGCGTCCTAATATCGATGGTTCGACAAAAGCCGCTGCTGCGAGGATGACCAGAGCTTGCGTGAGGGTTTATGCTCCTTGACGAGATCAGCAAAGTATCATGGTTCATTTGTGGCAAGCATTTTGTGCGGGGCACCACGGTGGCGAGATGTTAACTAACTTGCCTGGTATACAGGAGGTCGTTGGTTCAATCCCGACCCTGACGCCTGCTGTATATTTGGAATTTTCATGTTCTTCCCGTGATCGTTCGGATTTTTCTTCGGGTTCTCCGGTTTTTCCATCCACATTTAGAAACATGCTTTGTAGATAATTTAGCTGCTATACATTTCCACGTGATAATCCACTTCATTGAGCTACCATTTGTGATAGCTATGGCGCTTATGAAAAAGAGCCTAAAAGCCTTAACTGGTTAAATAATATGAGTTCGTGTTAATGATGTGTTAATGAGCGCGAATGCTGCAGGGTGCAGGGGAGGGAATTGTTACCAATCGAAGGCCATAATTCATGGACTGAATTAAATTGCTTGGTCTCGTTTGTGCTGTCTCGCGCGTATTGTCTGTCCCACACACGTTCTGTCTCGTTCGTTCCACGTTGCCCGAAGGCAACGTTTGCATATATATTTGCACGTAATATAATAAATAATCGATTCATATATATTCAGTGCTATGTATGCATGCATATATGTGATGTAGTGTAGTAGTCGGCCTACTCTTCCACCACTAGTTGATAGGCTGCCGCCCGTGGTGTACCCGTTCATAGTGCACGGTGGACACGGAAAACAAATTGAGTCCGAAGACTCCAATTTCAGGAGGGTCCTGCATTTTGGGAATGTTTGATAAACTCCAAATACACTGTGTGCGTGTGTATGTGATTAGCTATAGGAGGAGACCGGGTAACTGGAAGGACATCCGTGCAGAACAGGGGGAGAACGTGCAAAGTCCATACAGAGAAGGCGCCCGAGCCACGAATTGAACACAGGGGCACAAGCGCATGGCTCGGAGTATAATAATAATAGTAGTAGTGCCAAGACTGTCTATGAATTAATGAATAGAGGAGTTAAATGATTCAGCTATGATTTATTAAAATAAAATAAAAAACATTTGTTAAGCCAGTGCTGGATGAAGGCTTCCCTCCCACGCAGTGCCAATAGTTTGGGGTTGTTTGACCATACTTCACCACGCTGGTCAGTGCGGCTTGGTTAAGGAGGGCGGGGCTTCACCGTCATCGGTTCGGAGATCACCCACCACGAAATGTTAGCAGTGGGCAGGAATCGAACCCAGGTTCCAGGGTTCGTAGCGCGATGGGCGCTAATCACCGCGCCACCGCTCCTCCCGTGTGTCTGTCTATACAGTGCAGTACTACATTGCTATGTTGATTTTAGTGCTGTACACATTTAACCTTTATGGGTTTCTTAATAAACAAACAAATGCTTCCTGTCCGACTCGATCACGATGCGATGTTTATCGGGTCGCAATTCAAACCGGGCTCGGTTTTTTTTTCTTCCAATTTAATTGTTCCACTCGCCCGGAACGCGTCGCATCCACAGCTGACACCTCGGAAGCCAAGCAGGCGCTGAGCCTGGATAGCGACCACCAAGCGCACCAACAGCTGTTGCTGTTGTTGTGGGCGCCAGAGGGCAGTGCAGACAAATCAATTGTTTCTCTGCCCAGGGGTTCGGCGAGCCGCATGCCGCTCATTCAGGACTGCTCCGTGACGTTGACCAACGTGCACTGCGACTCTTGAAATATTGAGATATTTTTTTTACTTACATTTTAAAAAATGCCTCTTCTTATTCTTATTAACGTGGTTGCCGACCCCTGCTCTATACTTGCCCCACCTTCAACAACTCCAAGCGACCGGCGTGGTGAAGTATGGTCGATCAAATAACCCCATGACATCGCACGGCGTGGAGGGGGGGGTGCCTCGTCCAGCAGCGGATTGACAAATGAGCCGTAGACGTCACATGTCGCAGATTTGTTTTATAAACAAAATAAGAATTGAACCCCAGTGTAAACACCTGAGTACGTACACGTGTGCGCCACGCTCGTGTATTGTCGCCCTATATCAGAATCAAACTTTGTATTCATACTGGAGGAATCCGATTAGCTATAAAGCTCTTTTGTCACGGATGTCCAGTACAGTGTGTAGTTTACCGAGACAAAGACCCCCCCCCGCCCCGTAACCTAATAGGCTGTTTAAGCAAAGAGCTGTTAGCGAGCACCTATTACAAGGTCGGCACGCCGCACCAGGTGGATGATGTGACCAGGACCACGCCCGACCGCCTTTGTCTCCCTCCGAAGTGCTGATGTTTACACACCGCGTCAGCTGCTCGTTGAAGGCTGAGTCGACCTAAGGGGATGGAATGTCCAGGCACGGGTTAAAGTATCACTCGCCACTGCATGCAAGCCGTGTCCGGGAGTCGAACTGGGGAGGTAGCCGGGTTCATGGCGCAGAAACGGCGCGCCACGGGAGTGGGTGAATATTCAGTGGTGCAATAATTATAATCTGCTGCAGCGACCACAAACAATAAACAGCACGTGGAGTCTGGGAGAACATTCTTGTTTCCGCCGCGCCGTGAACATGTTTATTCTCTCCCAAGATTGGTGGAGCGGTGGCGCAAGTGGTTAACACATTGCGTAACGAACCCCGTGGGTCCTGAGTTCGAGTCTCTGTTTACGGCTTTTAGCGGAAATCCCGCATGTCTCGTCTCATCTCGACATCAGTAGCTCGGTGCGAGGTTTAGACATCGGCACTGGGGAGACAAAGGACGCCGGGCGTTACGCTATAATCACCATCGTCATCGTCTGTCGAGCCGGCCTCAACACGTGCTCGCTAACAACATGTATCCCGACAGGCTACACGGGGCATCTGTATCTTTTAGTGTCGGGGTTAAGTGCTGTTAGCAAGTTTTCATAACCTGTTAAGTAGGCTAATCTTTCATTTATCCCGAAAGGACAAAAAATCACAAAAACAATACAATGAAAAGTGAAATACGATTGCAAAGTTATGGGAATGGTATCGCGAAAATGGTCATGTCGCGAAATGTTATATTATCGTATGCTGAAACATGATATCGTGTTGTAAGTGTAGTTGTTTGAACTGAAAATGTACGCTCATGAATGTGCACGCAGGGGAGGTGACATGAATGCGTTGTTGACTGCTCGTCGTTGCAGAGGTTCACGATTCGTTTTCTAGCGGCCGCCCTGATTAATACTGCGGTATCAACCATGCACAATAAAATACGCGCCATATGATTGATGCACAGTGAATGTTTAAATATATATATCCCATAACGTCATTCTCAAGAGTAGGCCATCTTGTGTCGGCATAAACGGTCCTAATAAAAATACCCACGAATGATTAAATTTGGATTATACATCGCAAACATCTCCCTCTTAACTGCAGGACGCCTTAATAAGGCGTTCCTGGGTACATCAGCGGAATGATTCAAGAACAAGACGAGCACTGCCCGCTCCTTGACGTGGGGATACACGGCGTGGTAGAGGGTGGGCGTGGGGCGGTCTGTGCTGCGGGATGTCATCACGCACGAAGCCGGCTCAATGCTGTGGGATGATGGTATGAGGTCATCAAGCAAATATGCGTGGTGATGTCACCGTCGCGCACCTGACCACCCGCGTGCAAGCCAGCAAAGCTTTTTTTTTAAGTATGACAGTCCCCGATTTACGAACAGGTTCCGTTCCTGAGACCCGTTCGTGAGTAGAAATTGTCGTAAGTCGAGACACAATCATGTCCTGTATTTAAATGCACAGTCAGTGATACTATATGTGTGTTCGGTTCAACAACAAAAAGGGAAGCAATGTTAAACTCATAAATGAGAAGAAATGTTGTACATTTGCGTGTAAATAGTTCCGCTGGTCGGTTCGCAAGTGCGAGTTCACGTTCGCAAGTCGGACGGTTAAAATGAAATCTCCCGTGCAAGCTCGTCCATGTTCGTAAGTGGGGATATGCAATGGTACACGCACGCGCACTTTTGTAATCGATGTATATGCATGAGTTGGGTGCTCGCGCGCGCGCACCCAACTCTGTGCACGTGCCACGGGCAGGGCGGCATCACGCGCGCGCAGCCGCCACGGCCACGGCCGCGGGTGCCACGTGACCCTCTCCTCCGCCCTGCGAGCGTCTCGCGGGCACGCGGTGTCCCGTCCCGCGTGCGCGCGCGCTTCGCACGCGGGAACGCGCTTTTGGCGGGAATCCAGGGGCACGGTGACCCGCGGCGCCCTGAACACGCCCCCTGGACCTCCACCCACCCCCAACACCTCACCCCTCCCCTCCCCCACCTTGCTCCACTTACAACACACACACACAATAGTCACCCTACCCCCCACAAACACACAAGTCACCCCCCCCCCCCCCCCCCCAAAATTGTCACCCCCCCCCCCCATACACAAGTCACACACAAAATACTCACCCCCCCCACACACAACCCACCCCGCCCCTCCCCTCACACCTGGACTAATCACAAACTACCCCTGCACCCCCCCCACAACCCACCCCGCCCCTCCCCTCACACCCTGAATAATCACAAAATACTCCCAAAGACAAAGGTCCCCCGTGTAGCCTGTAACAATGTTGGAGCAAGTGCTGTTAGCGAGTAGCAGCAGCTATGAAGACCGCTGGCACTGTGGCACACGAGGGGGTGGGTGACCAGCACCACGCCCGACCGCCTTTGTCTCCCCCCCAGTGGCGATGTTTACTACGTTCCGCACCAGGTACTCATTGAAGGCTGAGTCGACCTAGGGGAGGCCCAGGACTGGTTCAGATAATCGTCACCGGTGCTGTTGGTCGTGAGCGGGACTCCCACTCACAGACCTTGAATAATTATCACAAACGCCCATCACTCGCCTGTCAAACCCCTGCCTAATGAAACAGACGAGCGTATGGAGGCCTTCATCCATTAGTGGATTAACCATGGCTGATGATGATGGTGATTCCCCCTCTGTATTGAAAGTAGCATTCGCCTACGATTCGCGTATCTTGCCAATAATGGATAATTTTCTAACGCACAATTCGATTAAATGCGTCATCGTGAGACGATTAATCGTGCAGTTTAATCGATACGATGGTTCCTTACACGGCTACACTCGCCTAACACACACACACACCTCGACCGAACAACAACATGAAATTAAGCGGTACTCTCTTACCAAACAACGCAGACTACTCACACAAACAACCCTTATTAACAACAACAACAACAATGACATCACACTTCGTACAATGTCGGAGGAAGTGGTTGAGAGCTAACGCCTATTAAGGAATTTCAATGGCGCCATATGATCTTGGCTCTATGCGCTTCGGGCATTAACACATTCATTTGAAGAGTCCTGTATCTAGTGACATTGGTACGGCAATATCAGGGGTTTGTTTGTCATGTGTTGTGGAATTTTACTATGTAAACGTAAATGTAAACCTGTCGGAACAATTGAGCTTATTGCCGGCTAAAGTGCATTTAAAGATTGTTTGTCAATCCACTATTGGATAATGGCCTCCCCACGCCATCTGGATCGTGGCGAGGTTTTGACCATACTTCACCAAAGTGGTCGGCAGTGCGTGTTGGTGGAGGCATGGAGCATATACGTGGGGGGGGGGGGGGCATATAAATACAGTACAACAAATACAAATTTCGCACCGCCTTCTGCTGCCCACCACAAATCGCCGATGTACATACCGTGTTGCAATATTTTATGTTGAATCGTAACAATCTTAAGTGTGAATTAATCTGTCACCATGAGCCTCGGGCATATAACTTAAGCAAAAATGGGCTCACATCTAGGCAAGACGGAGGCAGATGGGAGAAAAATAATATGAGATATTATTATTCACACAGTAATAGTATATACAGTACATGATCGCAGCACAAGTTGCAAAGGAAGGTTTCACACTTTATTACGGATGCGGCTGTGCTCACCTCTTTACTTTGCATTGGTGGAAATTCCAAATGATATTGGATAGGAATTGTTTCACATCACGCCGACTAGTCCACATGCCAGATGTGAGTGCCCCGCCAAGATGTTACAGTTTGCCAGGTCATTAAGCAATACAAATCACAGACAAAAGCAAGAGATATATGGGAGAAAGCCGTAGACAAGAGTGATCGCATTCATAGGATCGATCGGAAACTAACAAAAATGGAACAAAAGAAGCAGAAAGTGAAAATAGGCATGAGAGGTGCATGTTACCAATTAAGCAGGGTAAGAAGAACATGTGGATAAGAGAGCAGATGAAGATTTGACATGTGGTGTTAACTGGCCTTGGACAGGACACGTGGCTAGAAGGGCTGATGGCCGATGATTGAGAGCCACGAAGGAGTAGAAGCTCAAGGAAGGCTAACGGCCACAGTATAAATGGAGTAATAATATAAGTTCATGTGCAGGAGGTAAGACGGATTGTAACATCGTGAGGTCACGAGGGTTGAAACACTATTGTTATGAGAAGTAATTTTTTTATGTGGTATGTTACATTACGATTAATTAAGTGGCCACCATTTGGCAGATTCATTCTACTGAAAATGTAACCGTTGTTTTACCCCCTGAGGGGACAAAACAACGAAAAACAACAGATCACACTGATCTTCTCATCTTCAGTTGTGCAAGAGCGCCGCCATTTTGTTATCGTGGGATACGTTTGCCATCTAGTGGCACAATTCTGCAATAAAATATTACACAAATGCTTAATTTCAGGGTTTTTCTGGGTTAGATCGCATAAATATCTAAAAGTGTCGTTAAACCCGCCACCACCCGACACAGCCACTTAGTAAGGTTTGTCACGTAAACAGAACATACCAGTTCGTTACTAGTACAGCAAACCGGTGTGTTGGAGACCAAAGGGTCCACACGATTATCAGGGTCCATGGCTCAATTAACTTCGTTTTTTACCGAAATCACACTGATACAGGTTACATAATTACCATTTAGAAAAAAGTTTTAGATTTAATGTAACAACCGAATGTTATTCATAGTTATCCCCATCGTTAATAATTCACGAGACCCAGTGTCCTGAGAAGACCACCCCAAACGTGTCTACTCGACCGTACAGAATTCAAGAAACATTGGCTTTGCCTTAACTGAGCCCGTGTTCTTATTTGGCTGCTTCAATGATTGACGAGAACATACCTCGACCATAACGTACACATATTAAGCTAAACATATGTGTCTGTACGGAAAACACAAGCAGCACACCAGATATCCCAGTGTAGCCGTTCGCAGACCGTTGGAGCAACATTGCTGTCCGCGAGCACCTGTTATGTAACATGTTGGTGTGGTCAGTACCATACCCGGCCGCCTTTGTATCCCCCAATGCTGATTTATACGTAAAAGTAGACAATCTGCACACACAGCCATAAAAAAACCACAAGCACCACAATGAGTACACACACACTCAGCACACAAAATATAACCACTTGCACGATCAAGCACACACACACGTACAACATAGACTGAGGAGCCTAATACGCCGTACTGAACTCCGGTTATTATCATTCAAAACGCAGGATCGTACGGGATGGCCACAACTCCTCGCGGAGGCGTTCATCCAGCAGTGGATTGACTATGGCCGCTGCTGCTGCTGCTAATGATGATGATCAGGTTGAAGTCTTGCGTGGCAGTAGGCGAGTCACGGGAGCTGCAGTCACCGCCGGTGCCGTCTCCTCCACTCAATCTTAACGCCACGGCCAAGGACACGGGGCAACCGAGTTGTGTACGTTCACAGCCCTTAAGCGATCCACTGCTGGATGAAGGAAGGCATCGAGCGCTTTCAGATGTGCTTCTGCGGGCCCGTCTGGAATGTTCTTTCCTTCCGATGTTAGGAAGCCACTGGAGCTATGCACTTTTAATCATCTGGATTTAAAACTCATTTCTTTAGAACTGCTTGTTGTGTTTGGTTTGTTGTCTACCCCCCCCCCCCCGCCGTACCTCCGATTAGCGCGGTTGGCTACGTACGGTGTGAAAGAAGTTCAACATCGAGTACATCAACATACAATTTCACGACGCCGGTGATCAACTCAGCAGGTTGGTGAAGTGGGTGCTCATAGCACCGTCCGGTTCAGGTCCACGGGTTCAAAGGGCACCACCACTCCACTCCCTCACCACCACCACCCAAAACCCCCCACTAACTTACGTGTTTAAGAAAGTGTCAGTGTCGAAATATCTGCCTCTGTGATGTCTGCCTTCAAATCTCTACCATTTCGAAACCATGTCTCTCTACGTCTCTCTCCGTGTCTATCTGTCTCCATGATTTTCTGTCTCCGTGTGGCTCGATTGTCTCTCGCTCTCTCTCTCTCTTCGTGTCGCTCTGTCTCTGTATCTGTTGCGTGTCTATTCGTCAACTCTCCCTGTCTCGCTTTCTCTCCCCACGTCCATCGATGCCAAAGGGCCCCTCTTTTCCACGCCCGCGGCCCCCCCCCCCCCCTGAGCGCGTGCAGTCTCATTTCATTCCTCGCCCTCTCCGATCCCCGCTCTCACGATCTCCTCGGCCACCTACAATGATTTCGGGGGTCTTCTTCTGGACTTACACACACACACGCAACAACAACAAACAACCGTCTTTCGCCACTAAGTGACCAGAGACGTTACCCCAGCGCTTGTGCCAGGCTAGGTGCACTTTGAGGCCACGCGAGGCGTCGCAGGCTCCCTGTTGGCAGGAGGTCACGGGACAGACCCAGGGGCCGTGGGTTGACTGAGATGACTGGCAGATGCACCACACACAAAGACACACGTACTCTACATGTACACGCACGCACACGCGGACTTTAATTGTACCTAATTAGTATAACAATAGCTAACTATAAACGTGTTTTATTATGCAGTGTCACCGCAGACACTAAATTACTGTGTAGCGAATTGACCAGATTTAACGGGACACGGTGCTACAATCACAAACACACGAAAACAATAGTTGACCAATCCAAACTCGAGTCATCAAAATCGTCATCATTTTCAGCAGCCATCATCAATCCACCGCTGGATGAAGGCTTCAACAAGCTGCCGCCATCTCCCACGGTCCACCGGTGTAACGATCCACTTAGCAACCTGCGGTTCCCTCCTTTGGCTGCAACTCCGATGTTAGTCTCGACCAGCGGTCATCGTCGGCACTTCTGGCGACGCGTATCGCCCAACCCCACCCTTCTTAATTCAATCAAAAGACAAAGATCCCCCGTAAAACCGTGACCGATTTGTGGGGCAAGTGCTGTTAGCGCGCACCTATGAAGGCCAGGGCGGCACACGAAAGGGTGGGTGGCCAGAACCACAGCCGGCCGCCTTTGTCTCCCCACTGGCGATGTTTACACGCGGCACCAGTTGACCTTGGGGAGGCCCAGGACCGGTTCAGATAATCGTCACCGATGTTTACCGTATGTGGGAATCGAACTCGGTTCGTCGGGTTCCCAATCCCGATGAGCATGGTTGGCTACGTACGGCGCGAAAGAAGTTCAACATACAATACCACATGTAGCGCAGCACACTAACCTCTGCACCACTGCTTCCCCCAGCCAATAACGAAGCTTCTAACCTGCGCATGTTTTCGAATCCACGTTCTTGTTCCGGTTTGTCAGTGTAATTACCGGCATGCATCTCTCATCTGTGCACAATTTGAAGCTTTTTTTCCATTGTCCTTGTTTCTGATCCGTATCATAGCAGACAATATGCACGGCTTCAACCAGTTCTTCTTCAGGTGCAATCGTTCGTTGCTACTCATTGAGTTCAGAATTAAAAAACACTTCAAGAATGTCTCTTACCCATCGTCATCTCATCGGTTTGATCCCGGTCTGCCTCAAATAACCGCCCTGCATGGGTATATGTACATAGTCTGCTTTGTTTACAGTCGAGTCCCTATATAACAGGTATCGTCATGTCCAGAGCCGTGCCTAGAGCACGGCGAATCGGGGCGACCGCCCCGGGCCCCGCGCTTTGGGGGGCCCCACACGATGGGATTCTCCCCGGGCCCCGCACTCCACCCCCCATGGACGGTCCTGCCCATTTGTCTAGCGAACTTGTTTTTGCGTGAAGTTTGTCTTGCTTCTATTAATCCTGAGCCCCACTTTGCTGCTGAATGTACGAATACGATCGAGACAAATGACGATGCTCTGCTGTCCAAGTAAGGGTGGCGCGACATCCACGTGCACGCAAGAGATGACAAGATGCGACATTTCCAATGATTATATTGGTTTTTGCCTCCGATTGCTCTGACTTGTGACGACATTGAGACGGGAGGACACATCGAGGCATTTCTCACCAAACGGGCCACGCCGTATCTTGAATTGAACGAGGTAGCGTATTTAAAAAAATTAAATTGTGAAAATATTTACATTCACGAAATGATTTTACTCATGGAGCTACACACGACAAAATAGAAATTAATGAAATAATATTAAAAAATGTTTTTAATTCAGTACGGTAACAATTAAAGTTACTGCTAATTCGCCACACTTAAATGGGAAAAAAAACATCAGAATTTGGGCATAAAAATACAAAAAACCGATGTCCAAAAACAAGGACATCGAACAATCACTGGGTCAGAGCGCGTGTCTTGGGCGGCCCGTGACCACCCCCAAGCCCGTGACTACCCCCCAAGGGGATTACGAAACGAACCAGAGGGGTCGAACTGGCCCTGCGTTCTTCTCTGGCGCAGACAAGCGCGTCTCTCCTCTTTCCTCGTATCTTCCCTCGTCTCTCTCGTGCCTCTCTCCTCGTAAATGTCCTCCTGTGTCCCTCTCTACGTCTCACCTCATGGTTTTCATCTTCTGCCTCATCGTATCCACACCTCCGGTTGGCTGTGTGTGGTGCAAACGAAGTCCAACATGGATATGCACGTGTCTCCCTCTGTGTGTATCTCTCGTCTCGTGTCTGTTCTCTAGTCTTTACGATCTCACCGTCTTTCTTTGTGTTTCTCATCTTCTATATCTTCCTTTCGCTCATTGTACCTCCCTTGGTGCGTTGCTGTTCGCATGTTTCTTGTGAATTCTGTAATTTCACAATGCACGTTGCTCGGATTTTAGAGCGTGGATTCACTGCCATTTCCCGTACCTCTGATTTAGAACGGTTATCTACGTACGGTGCGAAAGAAGTTCAACATACATACAGACATTACGGCCTAATTGCACCTGAAGGTGTATATGGATTGGTGTTCAAGCCATGTCATGATAATCTTAGACACGAAGGGGTAAATACATCCATGGGAAAAGCTATGGAGGAAATGGTTAAGCCATTTTACGTGAGGCATTGGGTGGAGGTGGTCCGATTCTGGCGAGTGAAAATTTAATAATTGTTTTTTTCTTCTCAGGAACAAAGGCATGCCCCGCTAACTCAAAATAATCGTTCGTGTGTCGTTGTGGAGAATATATCTAACAAAATAAATACGCGAACAATACGACTCCTTCACAAATCGGCCTCTCCTCATATAAGAGACATTGCCTGCTAATTTTTTTTGCTATTTGTATTCTCGTGATGACTTTGAGTTAAGTATTTAGAATTTTGCGTCGAACTAGAATTTCATATCGTAAATGCAACGACCTTGGCTGTCAGATCCGTAGTTCACCAGCATTCATGCTCGCAAGCCTGGCTCTGCTGGATGAGACACTGGAAGTTGAATAGGGTCCAGAGATTTCTCGTCTTGAAACAATGCTGCTGAAATGATTCACATACCCCATGAAGATCTCTACAAGTCAAACAAGTGAATGCAACAGTGGGGATGGATATTTGGGATCTTTGCCATATTCGCTACTAGTCGAATACATTTATTCCGATGGCAGTAGATGTCTGACGTAGCGTGGGCGATATTTCATGAAACGACGGGGAAATTACTTGTGATGTAACGGCCCTCCAGATCGGTCCCCAGAACATCAGTTGACGTGTATCCCCGCAGCTACTTGACTGGGAGTAAACCCCGCGGTGATGACGATGTGTGATTTGTGTGTGTTTAGTTTGTTGTCCTTCCCCTGCACCTCCGATTAGCACGGTTGGCTACGTCAGGTGCGAAAGAAATTCAACATAAATACACACGGGGATGATTGGAGGGGGGGGGGGATGGTAGAGGGGACCGATATTGATAAGAGGGGACATTCGGAGGAGGGACGAGAGAAGAGAGCCGTGCATGAAGGATGGATCTGTGTCTGTGTGTGACGGAGGTGGAACAAACGGACTGGGGCCCTTACCGGTTTCGGCGTGTCGATGATGAGAGTGGTCGTTGTGTAGTTTGTCTCATGCACCGGATAAGTAATTGACATGCCGAGGAGGGAATACGACCTCCAGGCAGGTGATGGCAGGTGTGTGAAACATAAACCGATAAGTTCAGGACGTCCACTTCATCATCCCCAAACAGACGTATCCGTAGATTTAATCAACAGAACGCTGGTTAAAACGCTGTCAATGTGTCCAATGTACAACGTAGTTATTGGGATGAACATCGGTGTTGTTTGCATATCAAATAAGCGTGCACGCAACCACCAGACTGGTAACGACGCCGATTTAGTTCATGTATGGGAGAATCTGGTGCATGCCAAGTGAATTAATCGTTGGGACACCCTCGGGGAGAGACTCAAAGTGAAGTATAAAACAGTAAATCATCGATATTGAGGTGTGGCAGAACAGGCACTGAAAAAAGAGTTAAAAGACGACAAGGGTGCGGGTGGTGGAACCAAAGCTGCAATGTTCATAGCAGGGGACTTGGCTTGCCATCACCATAGTACAGTGATGGGATCCGTTGAAATTATGGTATTTCATAGTACAGGGTAACCCATTATGGGAATTATATAGAGTAATCGTGTGTGTGTGTGGCGTGTATGTTGTCATTGCACGGGACAGCTTCGATCAAATCAATCAAACTTCATTTAATATCGCGCCCTTCACAATACAATGATCACAGAGCGCTTCACGTGACCATAAGATTACATCAATCGGTCAGGTGCCACCTCCCCCCCCCAATATTTGATGTGTTTCGCACGGTCGCCAAACGTTACCGTAACAATGTCAATTAAAATAAAACACTGTTCAAAACGTATTTCATGGTGGTTCTCAAGGGGACCCCAACTCATAGCTTAAACTAAACAATTTGGCCACAAATGATAACTCAACGAAGTGGCTTATCATATGGAGATGTATAGCAGCCAAATGCTCTAAACGCGTGATGTTGATTCTAAATATGGAGGGAAAACAGGAGGATCCGGAGAAAAATCCACGCGACCACTGGGAGAGAGAAAAATGTAATCCACAAATATACAGCAGCAGGCGTCATGGTCGGGATCGCACCCACGACCTCCTCCATACCAAGCGAGATAGTGGGCCATGAGGAGGGGGGGCGATGGGGGGGCATGCCCCCCCCCCTGTCCTCACGCTAATTCTTTACACCCATTGTTTTTGTTGTGTCCGGAACGCCATTCCGCTGCACAAACGCAGCAGTCTTACGCTGATGTTGCGTCCCGTCTGTCCAATATAGCATCTGCCACATAAACACTGTTTGGCCGTGTCGGGTGGTGGAGGGTTACGACACATTTATAAATAACGCGATGTGACCCAAAAACCTATATTATGAATAATATTGGTCGCGAAAGCTTACGTGTTAAATTCTCCACCGACTGTATAAGAGACACGTGAAGGCCCCAAACTCTTTCACGTCTCTCGCATGGATTTCAAGCGTCACAGCTTGGCTCTGGTGCCTCAGAGTAATGGTCAATGTCTCATTGTCTCTGAAATATCGTGGGCAATATAATGTGCAGTGTTATTGCTATTGCTGTTCCTTGTGTTCACTGCCTGACCTGCCACTTCTCTTATTGTTTTAACGCATGTTCCTTGTTTTTTTTCGCGTCTCCCTTACCTTCGGTGTTCAAGAGCTGCATGCAACATTGCTTCGTCCTTATTTGAAACAGATGTCACTTTTTTTTCAATCAACTTCAACATCGCCGTTTCGAATTGTGTCCGCACCTTTTGTTTATGAATTCATAGCTGTCAACCCATCACGGTTCACCCCGTATTCTTGTACAGGGAAATTGAGTTTTCAGGTCCATACGGCGGACAGCCGTTTCAATACGGGCAAAACATTTTGTTTGTTTGTATGTCTCCCTTGTGATGGGACTTTGTAAAATTAACGTTGAGATTTATAAGGGCACGGGGTGACCAATAAGGTCTGAATTGGTCTGCAATAAGGTAGGCACTGATAAGGGGTTGAAAGGTATGTTAACTTTGAGATGGAGGGGGGGGGGAGAGCTGGTGGATCGTGTAGCGGCCCAAGAGATGGCAGTAGCAAACGTAGGCTGGTGAACCCATGTGAGCGTGAAGATGCATGTGCATGCTCGGCTGAATGGGGTTTGCATCAGCCAGTTATCTCGGTCATCTCGGTCAGTCGACCCGTGGCACCTGCTGGGTCTGCCCCGTGACCTCCTGCCAGCGGGCGTTCGACACTTCACGTGGCCTCAAGGTGCACATGGCCTGGCACAAGCGTCGTGGTGACGTCACCGCCACTTAGTGGCGAATGGCGGTTGTTGTTGTTGCATGCTAGGGGGAGCGGTAGTGTAGTGGTTAGCACGCTGCGCTACGAACCTGGCCACCCGGGTTCGATTCCAGCTCACAGCCAACACCCAGTGACGATTATCTAAACCGGTCCTGGGCCTCCCCTAGGTCGACTCAGCCTCAAATGAGTATGGTGCGGTGTGTAAACATCGCCGCTCAGGAGACAAAGGCGGCCGGGCGTGGTGTTGACCACCCACTCCCTCGTGTGCCGTGCCGGCCTTTATAGGTGCTCGCTAACAGCACTTGCACCTACAGTCTGTTAAGGCTATACAGTACGGGGGATCTTTGTCTTTGCATGCTAATACAGGTGTGTGTGTGTGTGCGTGCGTACGCGACAAACATCCATAATAGAGCTTTTTTGGGTTAGATCGCGGAAAATAAATGTGCTCTTAAACCTGCCAGCCCCCGACACAGCCAATTAGTAAGGTTTGTCACGAAAACAAAACATGCCAATTCGTTACTAATACAGCACACTTGTGTGTTGGAGAGTAAATCCACAACATTGACAAATCGAGTACGAAGTTTTGCCAGTAATTGCAACTACCATCATCAGGCGACAGCCAAATTTGTGAAGAAATCCTCCTCCTGTGTAAAACCCACTTGTAAGAATATGGGTGTGTGGGGAGCAGTGACGCAATGGTTAGCGCAGTGCGTACAAAGCCGATGACCTGGGTTCGATTCCCGCTCACGGCCAACACCAGTGACGATATCTGAACCGGTCCCGGATCTTCCCTAGGTCTACTCAGCCTCAAATAAGTACCTGGTGCGGTGTGTAAACATCGCTACAATACAGACAAAGGCGGCCGGGCGTGGTGTTGGCCACCCGCCTCCTCGTGTGCCGTGCCGGCTTTCATATGTGCTGCTCGCTAACAGCACTTGCCCCTAACGTCCGTTAAGCCTATACAGGGGAACCTTGTCTTTGTATGTCCGTGGTAAACCTCGCATAAGCCCAATTAGATGTGGAATTGCTTGTGAGTCTGAGACTGCACGTGTCTAGTCGTACGAAGAGAGCGAGACGTGACGTGGACTCGTCCAGGGTCTTGTGCCTCGAGGGCTGAAGGGTTTCTGCGTAGATTTTGAAATTCCCCAAAGCCCCTTGTATGAATGATCCAGAGTGGACTGGTGGCCTAAAGGCCAGAGGTTCTCAAAGCGGGCCCTGTCCGAGCCATGGCCCGTTGTTGGAATGATACGGCTCCCCGCGGCGATTCCAAGAACACAGGATGAGATGTCACTATCCTTTGTGCAAGCACTTCCAAGAGTTCATGAACAGTGAGCCTGGTGAAATTTGGGGAGCGCATCGTCAGTAGTGTACCTTTGGTTCCTAGGGTGTTTCGGCCTTTCACACTATACACCCTCCCCAAAGGCGGCCAGCGACAGGGTGATCAATCCTACGCTTGCGTCCCATTCCCAATTAGTCATAGGAGTTGCCTTGTTGTTGATAAATAGATACAGATTACTGAGATAAAATGGAGTTGGATAATGCATACTTCGTAAGAGACTTCGGGTGACAAGGGGTCACAGATTAGTCGTTAAAATGCCAATACGTTCTGACATTCATCTTGCACACGTGTTGTCATGTTTGTAAACGTGACACTCTACAACGTCACCCGTAGGAAAATGTCGTTGAATTACCCTTCCCTCTAAAGTGCACACAGTAGGCCTCACACATGCACGTGTGGTGTTAGGTTCCACCCGGTCACATCCCCTACGTTGGACTGATGTGCGCCGCGCCGAGCACCTGTGTTTTCATCAACAACAATGCACGTGTCCCGACACGACACGGAGCGTGAATGTGCAGAAACCCCCGAGTCAGAAACACTTCACCACCCTTGAACATTCCACGCGGTAGTAATAATAATAGGGGTTTTCCCATTTTTTCTGGCAACAAAACTGAAACCTTTTTACAATAATTCATGTCTGCATTAACCACAATACCTGCAGTCAAATGCAAACAAGGGACGGCTTTCTTTTGAGCCTCGACCCAATTGGTGCTCGACCAGAGGACGCCAAA
>JAAXLI020001468.1:24523-39235 GCA_014621495.2 Entosphenus tridentatus
TTCTTTTGAGCCTCGACCCAATTGGTGCTCGACCAGAGGACGCCAAAAGGCGCACAGCTCAAAGACAATGCACTATCAAAGTAATGAGGGCTCGGGTGAGCATCTACATCATTGTTTGCATTTGACTGTAGGTATTGTGGTTAATGCAGACATGAATCCTTGTAAAAAGGTTTCAGTTTTGTTGCCAGAAACAAAGAGAAAAGCCCTATTATTATACTTTGGTACTGGCAAAGGAGGTCCAATGATGTAGATTCCGCGCGGTGTTCTGCAGCGCCACTTGCATGTGCGATTGCGTGCTGCTCTTCTGACCTGATGACCCCATCGGCATCATCATCTTCACCACCATCACCAGTCGATTATAATCTGCAATCGATTAATCCACTTAATCGATCCGGTTGATGTACGTCCACTGTGATTGGCTCTTTCACACCGGCGAATCGCAGCGCAGCGTGGCGCGTGCCAAGTCGGAAATTGAATTCGCCGCTGAAAGGCAACTGACCAATGTCTGTCTGTGTGCTTATTGAGGTTATTAAACAGGGGAGACTTGCTCCATTGTGTTTTAGGCTGTGTCCGTCCAGATCTTTCCTAGGATTTCTTTTTTCAGGGCCCGAATTATGTTGTTTGTTATATAAAGAATGGAGGGCAAACCAAGAGGCTAAATCACCCAGGAGGAATTTGAGGTCGGTGAAGGTGAAATGAGGGGGAGCGGAAATGGAGTACGTGTACACACTCATAATTGGGATACGATCAAGATAAAAAAAATTCACACTAAATATTTTGACGTGAGACACTGCCACTAAAGTGCAGGGTACGCATACCCTTTACAATCAGACTATTGTACCCTATATTTAGGTACTGTACTGACCTTCAGGACATCTGCACTATTCACGCATATATGTTGCACACCACAATAGCTTGGGGCGCCACGGTGGTGAGATGTTAACTACCTCGCCTGGTGTACAGGAGGCCGTGGGCTCGATCCCGACACCTGTATATTTGGGAGTTTTTTTTATGTTATCCCCGTGGTAGCGTTGGTTTTTCTCAGGGTCCTCCGGCTCTTCCCTCCACATTAATAAACATGCGCTTAGAATATTTGGCTGCAAAACATTTCTACATGATAAGCCACTTCGTTGAGCTGTCATTTGTGGCCAGGTCGCTTCTGAAAAGGAGCTATATAGCTCAGTGGGCTTCACTTGGTAAAAATAAAGAGTACTGTTTGGTTCTTTCGGTACAGTCACGTAGGTATAAAATAAAATAAATCACGACGTTTCAGGCGCAACACAAGCATCCGTCATCAGGTGGGAAAGCGTGGCCTGCTGCTGAGGAAGACTGTTTTCAAATCGAGATGAAAAATAAATAGCTTTAGTATCATGAGGACGAGTGAAGCAAAAATGGATGTGGCATGCGAAATCATTTATTTACGGAACATCGTTCCGGATTATTCCGGCTGAAATTAAACACTTGTTGCAATAGACGCAGTGATATATATATCAATTGAGTCGCGTCACTTATGGAGTTCCAGTGCGTAGGAATTTAGCAGCAGGCATCAGCAGGGGGTACGCGAAGCGCAAATTGAGACAATCCACACCGTGATGGGGTGCAGCTCAGGACTCGTGTGACCCGCGTGTGTGACCCCAGCGAGCCCCGCGTGACGTGCGCCTGTGGTGCGGCTTGTCGTCGTCACTGGGGAGACAAAGGCGGCCCGGCGGGGTGCTGGCTACCCTCTCCCCTCCGTGTGCCTTGTCGGCCTTCAAAGCAGAGGTCGCAAACGGGTTTTGATTCCTTACCTGTACCCGTACCCGGCCGCACCAGGGTCGCAAATGGGTACCCGTACCCGTACCCGGCCGGGTACGGGTACCCATTCCCTACCCGTACCCTACCCGAAATGAGTGACAAACGGTTACTCACCAGTGACCCGGCCGCACCAGGGTTGCAAATGGGTACCCATTCCCTACCCGTACCCTACCCGAAATGAGTGACAAACGGTTACTCACCAGTGACCCGGCCGCACCAGGGTCGCAAACGGGTACCCGTACCCGGCCGGGTACGGGTAACCGTGGAATCGGGTAGGGTACGGGTATCAGGTACCCGATTGCGACCTCTGCTTCATAGGTCCTCGCTCACAGCACTTGCTCCAACGGTCTGCTTAAGGCTATACGGGGGATGTTTGGCTTTGCTATGGGCATTACGTGCGCGTGACGTCTGTACGTTCGCGTGTGAAGGGGCCGAATTGGCAGGCTTGTGGCATTAAAGCCCAAAGAAAGATAAAGATGCCCCGTATATAATACAGAGACTACTGGGGGAAGTGCTGTCAGCGAGCACCTATTAAGACCGAAACGGCGGACGAAAGGATATTGTTCGGAGGGCACCACGCCCAACCTCCTTTGTCTCCTCGGGGCTGATGTTTAAATAACGCACCGTTTACTAATGTTAAGGCTGTGTCAACCCAGAGGAGACCCAGGATCGGTTCAGATGTAACTCGCCACTGATGTTAGCCGTGCCCGCGAATCGAACCCGGTTTAACCGGGTTCTCAGCGTCTCTCTCTCTCACGCACCCCTCTCTCGACATTTCCGTACACAGTTATACGCTCCTGTGTCGCCCTCTGGTGGCTAACGAAGGCTCATTGCTGCTCTACTTGAGTAAGGCCACGGCGTTTTAAAGACTAAATTCGAGACTGAACCTTTGTGTTTGGGAGATGCAATTCAAAGTTTTGGGATTTTCTTAATACACTCTATAATAAGTGTAAGCACATACAACCTAGCTAATTGAGAAATGTAAAGTTTCTAGACATTTGAGTTGTTTTTTTTTGGGATAGGCGTGTCATTTCAGAGCAAAATTTGTCAGATTTTGGATTTCAGTTTTTAAAGTAGGATGGATGTAACCTTTGGATTGAGCACTCTTCAATATATCCAGATTGCAATTTCTTTCTAGGCCTACGTTCAAACACGAACGAGTTCAAATAAATTGTCGTTCAATCACTGTTACATAATTAATTGACCAAAGGTACTCCTAACATCAACATTATTTCGTAACTCGCAACTCTATTCACATTTGTTTACATTGTTTATAATGTGCGCAAAACGACGTTTTATGCTCCGCCCTAGGCAACATGGCGCGTCTCATTTGCATACCGTTGTGACGTCACGCGCCACCTACACGTGCTCACGGCACGATGGAAACTCTCCCCGCTTTCCCGTCACAACGTTTCTCCTGCCATATCAAGTGCGCTGGCAAGTTCTCCGTTTAACAAGAGCTCCTTAGTAATACGCTGCTCGGGAATGAATCCCCATACATCCAATGGTATAAAGTCCCCTTTTAGCGCCGAGTCAAATTTACCGCTCAGGGGCCGCCCATAAATGACGTCATGCACCTGGGGGGGTGAACATTTTTTTGTCAAATTTGTTTGTGTTTCATATTCTTGATTTTTTCGGTAAAGTCACGTAGAAAGGAAATAATAAAATAATATTCAAAAAAAAAATTCTCACGACGTTTCGACTGCAACACAAGCAACCATCATCAGGTGTGAAATCCACAGCAATAAAATGTTGCTGTGGATTTCACACCTGACCCTAACCCTGCAGTCACGAAAGCTTTAAATCAAAATTGTTTGTGTTCCTCCCTTGTCGTGGAACTTTGTAGGATGAACGTTGAGATTTATAAGGGCGCGGGGTGACCAATAAGGTCTGAATTGATCTGTAATAATAAAGGGCACTGATAACGAGTTGACAGCTATGCAATCACATTTGTTGATTCCTCCGATAATGAAAACAACCATCAGCATCCCTTCCTCGCGACGTCTCCCTTACATGGGACAACTCCGATGACGCCATCAGACCCAAAGGCTGAGAAATGCCGTCATCAACAACAGTGACATGACGTTATCAACAACAGTGACATGACGTCACCGCCGAAGGTCTTTGGCAGAGTGACGTCACCTCTGCCCATGGCAGCAGCCGCCACCGCAGCGGCCTGCGCGCTCCTCGGCTCGCGGTTCGCGCCCGGGCTAGGCTGGCCGCGCCTGCCGCGCGCCCTCGCCCCGCGCCCGCGGCACGCGCAGGCAAGGCCCGGGGGCTCGCGGCTCGCGGATGCGGCCCGCGCCTTCAGAGCGTCCACGCGTGAGTTGATGTATTTACGCGGAGCGGTTGTCGACTCCGTTGCTGGATGAGGGGGCCCAAGGCGTTTGACCATACTTCACCTTTCCCGGGCATAGCGAAGGGAGTTTTCTGTGCTGCCCTCTGCTGCCCACCGAGTGAGGGCTCCGCAAGCAGCCGCGTGTTTATCCGTCGTGGTTCAGAGTGATCGCGAGAGTCGTGGGGGAACACAAATGTAGCCACATCAGCAGCCTGGTGAAGATACTGTGTGTCAACACCGCTTGTTCTGAATCGATACTGTTTAAATATTGTGCACAGTGCTCCCAGAAAGGCCTGTCTGGCTAATAGGTTATGTAAATAAATGTATTGTATGTGAATAGACGGAGACAGTTTATATTCTTCCTTATTTTATTATGATGATCGGTGGTCACACACCACACCAACTATCCCCAGGCTCAATCGTGCTTTAGCTTCTGCGATCTTACGGCCTCGTCATAGGAATGTTGAATTGCCAGTAGCTGACTCAGAGGCGCCAGGGGAGATGAGTAGTATTATTGTTGTTCTCACCCAGAAGCTCGTGACCAAATCACCTGGAATTTGACCGATCCCGTCAGATCTCAGAAGCTAAGGGGAATGGATCCTGGATAGACCTCCGTTGACTAATCACCGTGTACGCACGCCAGGCTTGTGGGGGGGATATATATTGTGGGCAGCAGAGGGCAGTGCTGCTACATCCATGCCCTGTTGAATACCTTGCTCACAGCGGCTATGCTATGCTTGCAGGCACCTTCAACCTGTACTGAGGCGAGTGGTGAAGTGTGGTCAAGTCACCTCACGTCCTGCACGGCGTGGGGAGACCCTCATCCTGCAGTAGATTATCACAACAGATCTGGCGTGTATAGTGTTACCCGTGGACCTGTGGATAATAGGGTGGCACTGGACATTCAAGTTTGTCTTTTTTCAAGGTCACGCCTCGTGGTTTTATTTATTTGTTTAACTGAAACGCTGCAAGTTTAAAGACATCCCCTCAATATCGAATAGCTGCTCAACGGAGTTGGAAAATGTATCGCAGTAAATGCATATATAGTCAGAGTATCGGCATATATGCATAGAAGATAAGTAGATTCCTGAACAACCTGTAAATATTAACAGATTTGAATGACATTTTCAGAAGTTGACTTTTACACTAAAAGTAACATTGAGAGGGTGTAATACAAGCAAATTAAAACTTCACTTTTTTATTTGCATATTGAGTTGTCACTAACGGATATCAGTATGGTATTACCTCTCGGAATTTCAACAATGGCACATTGAAGGAAGTAACTGTGAGATGTGATGGCATCAATTTCTTGCCCGTGATGACCCTTTGGCCGTGACCTGCGCTACCTCTTCCTGCACAATGAGTATGTTGCATATGTTGCTGTTTCTGCTCCCATCTCAGGAAACAATGGCGGGGAGTACGAATGGAAAGACCCCGATTCACCACTCGACGTGTAAGCATTAAGGTCCTTGTGTGTGTGTCAACCAAAATTAGTTCTCAGAGAAAGAGAGACAGAGTCCAAGGTGCTGAACCCAGGATATCAGTGATGCTTGCTCATTATCGATGACATGCCATGGCCAGTTGGAGCGTCCTGAGAGAGAGAAGCCGATGACCAAATCACCGAATCGGAAGCTAAGCAGGTTGAGTCAAGCTAGAGCTTGGTTGGGCAGCATCATACATAGGCTGCTTACCCGAGCAATGTCAACACAGGGCAATGCAGAAAAGTACTGTACCATGCCCCAACGTCTGTGCACCTCGTCTTCACCAACTGGCACTGGCTAGCATGGTGAGAAGTATGGTCAAATAACCCCTATAATGTTCACGGCATGGGGAGACCCTCTTCCACCAATGAATTGACATTAAAGAGAAACCCAGTCACTCAGTCCTTCACCCCAGGGATGTTTGAGTGTATTGCTAGCGATGTTGGTATTGAACTGTAGCGCCCTTCCCGTAACCCAGCTTAAATATACGCTGCCAAGCTTGGTGGTGTTCATTCAGACGCTGTCTTTCTGACAGACCTGTTCTTCACCTGAGGACGGCTGCTTGCGTTGTGGCCGAAACGTCGTGAGAATTGTATTTTTTTATGTTTTATTTTTATTATTTTATTATTTCCCTTCTATGTGACTTTACCGAAAGAACCAAGAAGAAAAAAAAAACTAGCACAGTTTATCTGCTCCGGCTGAACTTAATATTTGGTAATATTATGGTTGGAGAGATTGAAAAGACAAACCGTTCCGGAGCAAACACATAAACATCCAGATTCACATCTTGTAGAAATATCATACATCCCATTGACGATTTACCTGATAGCAATGTAGTCTTGACACATTCTTCATAAACAGCACAAATATATGCACGTGTTTAAATATGATTTTGGCTTATAAATGCACACATACAAATGCACTAAGTTACACATACATCCTGTACATACTGATAACAACTGTATGGGATAAGGGTGGTGCATCTGCTGGACACCATGGTCTGCTGAGAAATAACCGATTTCTGTCACCTGACCTGCCATTGTGCTTATTCATAGTGCACCTAGCATAGCACATGCACAGCAGTGATGCCCACCACTTAGCAACGAATGGTGTCTGTAGATGCTAATATTCATGTGTATTCGTGTGTGCAGTGTACACGTGGAGTTTGTGTCGAGAAGTGGGGAGGTGACGCGCGTGGCTGGGAAAGTCGGCGACAATGTGATGTATCTGGCCCAGAGACACGGCATCAGCATTGAGGGTGTGACGCTACAACACACACACGGACACGGACTCAGAGAGAGAGAGACACGGAGTGTGGGGGCGTGTTTGTGCGACCCTACAACATGCACACGTGACCCAGAGAGAGTGGGGTTGTGTGTGTGACACCATAACACACACAGGACCCAGGGAGCGAGAGAGGTGGGGAATCGTGAGTGTGTGTGTGCGTTTATGGGGAGCGGCAGTGTAGCAGTTAGCGATACGAACCTGGCGACCCGAGTTCGATTCCCGCTCGCGGCCAACACCAGTGAGGATTATCTGAACCTGTTTTGAACCTCGCCTAGGTCGACTCAGTCTCAGATGAGTATCTGGTGTGATGTGTAAACATCGCCACTGGGGATACAAAGGCGGCCAGGAGTGGCGCTGGCCACCAACCCCCTCGTTTACCATTCTGGCCTTCAGAGGTACTCGCGAACAGTACTTTCCCCAACAGTCTGTTAAAAGCTATACAGGTGATCTTTGTTTTGTGTGCAACCCTACAACATGCACACTGGATGCTGAGAGTGGGAGTTGATGTTTGGAAAGTGGTGGTGTAGTTGGTTCACTCTCTGCATTGTAATCCCAGTGACCTGGGTTTGATTCCCATCCATTGGTAACATCAGTGGTAAATTATATCTAAACCCGTCTTTGTTTCAAACTTTAACGAGTACTTGCCGCAGTGTCTGAAAACCACCGATGAGACGGACGACTGGGTGTGGTTTTGGTCATACCACCTCCACCCTTTGTGCATAATCACCGTGCTTGCTAACAGCACTTACCTCACCAGTCTGTTAAGGCTCCACAGAGGATCTGTGTATCATACTGCATGTTGTATGTGTGCGTGTGTTGATGTTCCAGGTGCCTGTGAAGCATCCCTTGCGTGCTGCACGTGTCACGTCTACGTAGACGATAAATTCTACGACATGCTTCCAAGCCCCACTGAAACGTGAGCTACGATGTCACCCCCCCACCACCATGGTGCACGCACCCGAGACTCGGCTCGGGGGGGAGACTGGGGTCACGCGATCTGTCTGGCTTGGCACTTGGCTCCAGGAGAGCTTGTTTCAGTTTTCTGTGCTGTTATAGCAGTGACCGCACAAAGCCCATTGTGTAATAATGTGTTTTCCTTAAGGGACGGAGCCCAGGTCGAGAGTTGAATATGTATGCATTTAGAAGGACAACAAACTAAACATGTCAATCATGATACATATGAATATCACGATTGACATGATGAATCGCAGAGTACGGGGATGTGGCGTCTAGTAGGTTTACGATTGCTTTCCTCTCATGACCTGACGAATTGTCATGATTCATCGTCGTGATTTATTTGTAACAGTGGTGTTACCAATTCATCTCGGTAGTTTGTGCATTACACTCTGAATGTGGTGACCTTAGTTTTCCACCCTTGTCTGAAATCATAGGTGAGTGACATCTGAACTGGTCGCAACTCCCCTCCCCTTCAACTTGCACCGACGAGTGTGTTGTGGCACATATCGTTAAAGATTCCCCATTCATCACCACGGCATAGGAAGACCATTCAGCAGTCGATTGACAAAGAGCTGCAAATTATCGTTTTGCCATTGTGATTTTCGTTAAACTATTACAGCATGTACAACTAATTAATAATTGTGAGTGTATATATGTTATTTATGAACGTTATGTATACAAATTAAACCCCATCTCGTGGTTCCATACACTGTTTGATGTTCGTGTTGGTGATACCATTATGAGAAGAAAATCTGGCAGTTCACTGTCCTGCCAGATCTAACCCAGGCATAGCATTCACAGGGACCACTGGTTAATTGGGGGCTCTGGCTTTGTGCTCTCAGCTGGTAATCCCTGCACAGGAACAGCTCACAATATGAGCACGTGGCAGTAACTCATGATAAGCATATGCCAGAGTCGCCAAAAGGACAGGCAACCATTATGTCATCTGACCAAACTCCTTGTTTGTGGATCCAGGGAACTTTAGCTCAGCAGATCTTTCAGAAGCAACTGGCCTCACTCGCGGCGGAAGAAACAACCATCACGGAAGAATAATTGGCTAATTGATCGATTGTTGCATGCGTACTGTTAGGTGCACACTAACAGTACATGGGATGTGCGGTGAATGCAGGGAGGAAGATCTGCTGGACATGGCCCCGGGTCTGCGGGAGACGTCGAGGCTCAGTTGCCAGATCCTCCTACGCCGGGAGCTGGAGTCCATAAAGCTCACGTTACCACGAGCCACACGGAACTTCTATGTGGATGGCCACCGTCCCACGCCTCACTGAGACATGACGTGGGATTGCACGTCATGCCTTGATGTGTGGACACAGGTCACTTGAGACACAGCCTAATGGAGATATGAGTCACTGGGACACTCAGTCACGGGGACCACAGGACCCTGACATCTTGAGACACGGAGACGCAGATACACGGGGACATGTAGACATAACACAGGAAGAACGGGAGTGGATGTAAGGTTACTTGAGTATGCGGAGACACAGGGAGGCACTAGCCCCATAGCTGTCTGAGACATGGGAATACACAGATACATGGTGAGACGAGGACATACTGGGGGGGGGGGGGGGGGGGGGCGCACATAAGGCCCCAGGGACATGAGATATGGGGCGACCGTGAGATGGATTCTGATCGACAGCCCCCCACCGAGACACAGCGACATGAATGGATGGCGACACGTGGTGATACACAAACATTGAGAGATAGACATTGTCCCCTGGCGCACCAACATCTGGTGCCGCAGGGGCCACTGGGAGAAACATGGATAATTGGACACTGAGAGACGTGGGGGCACACGTGTACATTTAAGGAATGTTGAGACATCTGAGAAGTCATGAAAGCTTGAGATAAAATATTAACATGTGGATACAGATGGCAGCATTGGGTTTAGCTATCAAGTGTCCAGGTGGTATAGTTGCACTAGGGCCTACGGACCAGGCGGGTCCAGGTGCCGGGCTACCAAGCTGGGGGGAAATTGGACGGGGCCTCATTTCATTCCTTGCACCAGGGCCGATGCCAACTCTGCTACGCCACTGGATGGCAGTGGTCGGAACGGGCTCATGATAGCCATGTTGGAGATCGGACCATCATTGTGATGGTTCTGGGTTAAAACATGTAATTTACGCGTCTTGTAAAGAACAGTATTTAATTGAATCTATGCGTTATTAAGCGTGTGTGCGTACACCTGAAATAAAATAAAAAGTGAAACTCTTAAGGTTGTGAAATCTGCTTCCTGTGGTTTACCAGAGCCAAGACTGGACTTGGCTGTGGAGACAATGAGAGGCTGATAGCCTCGTCTCTTCATTCATATGGCTGATGTAGATGCAGAGCAACAACTAAAAATGTAAATGGTCTAGCCAGATAACCACGTGGAGAGTAGTGGAGTGTATCCCTGTGATGTGTCCTTCGTATTTGGGGATCGGGCATTGTGTCATGTTGTATGGTATGTTCTGGATGACCACAGTCGCACCCTGGAGAGTTCTTAATATTCCATTTGTGCATCAGGTATCCGCATCTGCCATGGTTTGTGCAGTGGATGCGGTTTAAGGTGGACCATGAGCTTCGTAGAAGATCAAGAACCAGGGATCTTCTACGGTGGGTCTCACAAGGTGTTTGCGAATGATTTTCAACTCCATTCAGCTCGAAGCTTCATTGGGGTTGAACTTGCATTGGAGTAGAAGATGGCAGCCGTCACGCAGCCCACTGTTAAGTGAGAAAGTCGCGATGGATGACATCAACGCGGCGACCGAACGTCCATCCATCTCCTGGTCTCCAGAGCAACGAGACGTGGCTGGTCTCTGTAGATAGCTGGTGTTTGCTATTAAGTAGTGAAAACATCCGAACAGTGCTTCTTCCAAGCTGAGTGTGCAATGAGACTACGTGTTAGTGGGGGAAATCTCATTGGCAGGACCGGTCACAAGTCAGACCCAGGTGTTACAGGTGACCTGCGCTCCCCATTGTGGCCAACTTCCTTAGATTTAAACCAGTGCTCTGCTCATAAGCATTGTTGCTGAAGCGTGGCTGCTTCATTCAAAAGCCTCCACAGAGGCAGATTCTGACCACTGGCATTAGTGTCGTTAAGTCAACTTAGTGCCAGGTCTTCCTTGTAACCACCTGTGGCCCCATCTCTTCAAGTGCAAATGTTAATTTATAGCCGTCATTTTACCAAACAGTCGCTGCTTGGCCATGCGGCGTTTGGGCTTGCAGGCTACATGATCCAGCATGGTCCTGAATGTTTTGGGCCGTCCACGTTTTACAAACTTTGAGCATAGCAGGGCATGCTTGTGTTGCTGGGGCTTAAAGTAAGAGATAGCATTTGCATCGTTGGGCAGATGACGAAAGCAAGCTGCTCAAAGAGTTTGGAATGAGACTTCTGCCACCACGAAGCATGAGCTAACCATAAGCACACTGCTCTGGTGGAAAACGGAGGTGGAGGAATGATGGCACAAATGTAGGTGATTTTTTTGCGTTGGTGGTGCTGGGTGGCAAGGCTCCCACCTCTGGCAAGCAGTACGAGATACCGTGGTGCGTGGTAACATCTCTCAATAAATGGAATGCTCAATTCGCAGCCCAACTCGGGGGTTACCAGCGGATGCGAAAACGCGCGTGCCATCTCGTACCGTCTCAACTCAGAAAACCGGTAGGCTGACGCACACACGTGGCAAAATTCATGCAAGTGCTGTAATATGTATATATAATTTTTTAATATATTTTAATTTATAACTCTGGGGGGGATTCGAGACGAAGAAAGCTTTGTAGAGGTTATGTCTTTTAGGAAAAGTGAAACGGGGCGTTTCCGGGAAAACTTGGGCATCAAGTCTTCTGTGGCCGGGGCACGCTTGTCCCTGGAATGCGGTCGCGCACAGAGACGCACAGACACAGCCGCACGAGAACACATCGTCAAAACTGGTCAGCCGCCATTTATCCACAGCTGCAAATTCGCCAAACAATCACCATCTCGCTGTTTTGTGATGCAACAAAGATGAAGACTCCCCTCTCTATACAGCAGCCTTCACAGACTGTTGGGGCAAGTGTTGTTAGCGAGCACCTATGAAGGCCGGCAGGGCACACGAGGGGATCGTTAGCCAGCGCCGCGCCCGGCTGCCTCCGTCTCACAAGTGTTGACATTTACACACCGCACCAGGTACTTTATTAAGGCTGGGTCGACCTAGGGGAGGCCCAGGACCGGTTCAAATATTCGCCACTGTTAGCGGTTGTGAGTGGGAATCCAACTCGGGAGCTGGGTTCGTAGTACAGTTGGACTACAGGCCCAACGACCGGAGTTCGATTCCCAGCCACAGTCAACATCAGTGGCGAGTGACATCCAAACCGCTCCTGAGCCTTCTCCAGGTAGACGCAGCCTCAAATGCATAAACTTGCGTCGTGTATAATCTTCATCGCTGGGGAGACAAAGGCAGCCGGGCGTGGTTCTGGCCACACCACAACCTCATGCACCATGTCGTCCTTCATAGATTCCCTCTGAACAGCACTCGCCCCAGCAGTCTGTGCAGGTTTTCAGGGGGGGGGTCTTCAAGGACGAAGCCGTGGCAGGGTGTCTGCGGCGCAAGATTCTTACCTTTCTCTACCGCCGGTCGTCTCTGAGGGAGTTCCTTTCCCGGTTTCCCCACCCCCTCCTCTTCGTCGCCGTCGCCACCTTCGCCACCTTCGCCACCTTCGCCATCGTCGGCACCGGGCTCCGGAGTTCCGTCAAAGTTCCCGGTCAGGTCGAGCACCTGTAGCTCCTCGAGACCCATGAACATGTCCTTGACGTGTGGAGGCAAGCGGTTGTAGCTGCATACGGACGACAGGCGTTGGGACGCAAGCGTGAGTTTCTTTGCGTAGGCTGTGTGTTAGTGTGTGCACAGCACTTGCCCCAACAGTCTGTTAAGGCTATATGGGTATCTTTGTCTTTGCGCATGTGGCACCACGTTGGTGCAGTGGTTAGTGCACTGCGCTACGGACCTGGTGACCCGAGTTCAATTCCCACTCACGGTCAACAACAGTGGTGAATATTTGAAGCGGTCCTGGACCCTCCCCTAGATTGACTTGGCATCAAATGAGTACTTGGTGCGGTGTATAAATATTAACACTGAGAAATCAAAGGTGGTCGGGCGTGCTGCTGGCCACCCACCCCTTCGTGTACCACCCCGACCTGCTTGTGTTCCATGCTGGCCTTCATAGGTGCTCGTTGACAGCACTTGCCCCAACAGTTTGTTAAGGCTGCACGGGGGATGTTTGTCTTGCACGTGTACCATGTGTGTGTGTGTGTGTACGTGTAGCATGTGTGTGTACAAGGGTACCGTAGGAAGATGCCCTTGATGTTGGGGGTGGTGCTGAAGGCGCCCTCTGGGATGCTGTTGATGCGATTGTTCTGCAGGTAGAGGTACTCGAGCGACGCGGGCAGAGACGAGGGCACCACGGTCAAGGCGTTGCTGGACAGGTCCAGCGTCTATAAAGACAACGATCCCCCGTGTAGCCTTAATAGCCTTTTGGGGCAGGTGCTGTTAGCGAGCACCTACGAAGGCCGGCACGGCACACGGGCAGGTGGGTGGCCAATACCACGCACGGCCGCGTTTTTCTCCCTCGTGGCGATGTTTACATACCACACCAGGTCGTCATTCGAGGCTGAGTCGACCGAGGGGAGGCCCATGACACATTCAGATAATCGACGCTAGTGTTGGCCATGAGCGCGAATCGAACTCGAGTCACGGGATTCGTCGAGCAGCACGCTAAGCACTGCGCCACTGCTCTAAACACCAAAACGCACACACAGATGTAAGCACCAATTCTAATCGACTCAAGATTGTAATCAACGACCGCCAACATCCTGTTTCTGAAAGCCGGAAACTCCGTACAAAGCTACGCCAGGGGTGAAGCTGCCGATGGTTATAATGCCATCACCAAAACCCACCTATCACCTCCCGTTTAGCGGCACGTATGCGGGGTATAAATATTGTCACTAAGGAGACACAGGCGGCCGGGCGTGGTGTTAGCCATAGTGCCGGCTTTCATAGGTGCTCGCTAACAGCATTTACCCCAACAGTGTTAAGGCTATAAGGGGGATCTTGGTCTTTGTACTTACCCCGACAGTCTGTTAAAGGCTATACAGGGGATCTTTGTCTTTGTGTGCGTGCGTACCGTGAGGCTGGGGAGCTGCGCCCAAATGTTTGTCGCGATGGTTTTGCTCGCCAGGGCGTTGTCACTGAGCATCAGCTCCCGCAGTGCGGGTAGCCCCGACAGCGCCCCGTTCCCCAGCGCCGCCACGCGGTTCTGCTGGATCCGCAGAACCTGTGGGCGGGAGGGGTGGGGGGAAGGTGGGCAGGGGTGGCGGGTACACAGGGTGGTGGAGACGGGTCGTGGTGGTGGTGAGACGAGCTGGGTGGTGTGGCTGAGCTGTCTAGCCTGCGCTACTGGGGGTGTACGGATGGGTGGTGTCGCTGCGGCCGTCTGTTGGCGCCTCTGCGGAGCAAGCCCGGCACGGCTCCACGGAGGAGCCAAGTTTATTTTCCACCGCGGAAGCCGAGCCGTGCCGCTGGCGTCGACAAACGCGACGAACGCAGCGAGCGGCGTGCAGATGATGCCGCGATGGACGTGTCCGTCGTTATCCCTGACCTGGACTCCGCTTGGGCCCCCCCCCCCACCCGATGCAGATTCAGATGACTTACGGAGCCAGCGATGTATTCACACTTTGGTTCTGGTTCGGCGAAAAACCACCTGGACCGCGAGAGGGCCTTGCGCCGTGTCGGCTCCAGTGTGCGCCAGCGGGTGCCGCGGCGGCGAGATGTGAACTACCCTCTTTGGTTCTTTCGGTAAAGTCACGTAGGTGAAAATATAAGAAAA
>JAAXLI020001472.1:7299-18437 GCA_014621495.2 Entosphenus tridentatus
ACTCGCTAGAGTCGGTGGTAACGGCACTGACGGTGCACGTGTCACTCGCTAGAGTCGGTGGTAATGGCAGTGACGGTGCACGATTCACTCGCTGGAGTCGGTGGTAACAGCACTGACGGTGCACGCGTTACTCGCTCTGGTCGATGGTAACCGGTCGGGCAAGAATCCGAAACGACACTGTGGCTGGAATCGTGATGACAAATGACGACGGCGATTTACCGGAGCGCTGCGCCCCGTGCCGGGGTGGCGGAGGGGGGTGGGAAACGATCGCCGAAGCCGCAGCCATGTGCCACGACGGGCCGACTGATTCACTGTGTCCAACCCGAGCCAACTTTTCCGGCGCCTCCGTGCCGGCGTCGGTGCACAACGGGAGCCGTGTCCCCGCATGCTCGGGGTGGCGCGAGGCGCCAGCGGCGGCGCCATCATTCACCCTTGGGTACGAATCGGCTTGGGCAGCATTGATTTTACACAATTGGTTACTCTGTGATGACCATAGGGGTCTCTCTCTGTTGCTCCGTCGCCGGCGCTGTCTCCGCGTGGCTATTCGTGCGCCTGTTTAATTTGCATCAGGCCCACACCGCCCCCCCCCCTCTGCCACAGCATTGAAAATGTGCACTGGCCATCTCTGAGCATCCACTCTCTCTCTCTTCCAGCCTCTCTCTGTCCGTTAGCTCTGAAGAAGGGCCATTGCCCGAAACGTCTCCTAATGTAATGCGAAGGCCGCGTGGTGCTGCTGAGTTTATCGTGAGCCGGCCCCGTCCGAGATTACACTCCAGTTCAGGTTTGACGCCACTTTCACCCTGCTCGTCGCGTCACTCTCCCGAGTTGCACAAGCGGAGTGCTCAGTCCCCCGCTCAGTCTCCCGCTCAGTCCCCCACTCAGTCTCCCACTCAGTCCCCCACTCAGTCTCCCACTCAGTCCCCAACTCAGTCCCCCACTCACTCCCCCACTCACTCCCCCACTCAGTCTCCCACTCACTCCCCCGCTCAGTCCCCCGCTCAGTCCCCCGCTCAGTCCCCCGCTCAGTCCCCCGCTCAGTCTCCCGCTCAGTCTCCCACTCAGTCTCAGTCTCCCACTCAGTCTCAGTCTCCCACGCAGTCCCCCACTCAGTCTCCCATTCAGTCCCTTCCTGGGGCCAGGATGACGTCAGACCTCAGGGAGTTGCTCTTTGTGTCACTGAGAGAATAAGGGAGGCGTGGGATCGTGGCAGTGACGAGGCGGTGGTGGGTGGTGTGGGTGTTTGTACACGCTTAGGAATGTGTCCGAGCGAATGAATGTAAGCGGTGGCGTACTGGTTCACGCACCGCACTGCAGAGTTGGCGATCCCGATTCGATGCCCGCATGCGACTGCCTTCATAGGTGCTCGCAAACAGAACTTGCCCCAACAGTCTGTTAAGGTTGTACGCATGTCCGGCCACCACATGCCCAGCCACCGCAAGCCCAAGCAGCTTCTTTTTGGCCATATAGAGGGGGCTAAACGGGCGCACATGGGCTAGAGAAGAGATGGAGCTGATGTGATACAGGAGGGTGTGGAGCGGAGTGGACTTACCAATGACCGGTGCCAGCGGTGTCAAGATTGGCCTCTGTAGAGGAGGCGGCTCGTGAAGGATGCTTCTGAGTAGTTGGAGGTAGTCGCCCTCCAGCAACAACGGAGGGCAGAGGAGCGACGCTCACAACAACGAGCGGAGCGCCGTGCAGCTACAATGCAGTTGGCACCGCTACTCGAAAGCCAGCAGCCCTTGCCACCGTTGCACCCGGCTTGACCGATTTCCGCGGCATGGGAACACCGTGCGGTCACCGGACCAATGGGGACATTCCCCTCCACATTTAGAAACGTGCGTTTAGAGTATTTGGCTGCGGCTGTAAATGTCCACGTGATGATGATAAACCACTTCCTTGAGCTGTCATTTGTGATAGCCAGGTCACTTCTGAAGAAGAGCTACGTAGCTTAGTGGTGGGCCTTGCCTGGTAAAATAAAAAATAGTTTACAGTTTAAATAGTTTAAGTGACTCAGCCCGTCCCTCCCGTCTCCCTCCCTGATAGGAAGAAAAAAACATTTGTTCGGCCATTAGATCGTTGCTTTGTTTACCCCGTCGGTTTGGTTGTTAATGCTTGTAGTTTGCAGTTGATGATGATGATAAGCCACTACGTTGAGCTATCATTTATGGCTAGGTTGCTTCTGAAAAAGAGCGACGTAGCTCAGTGAGCCTTACCTGATAAAATAAAAAATAGTTTCAGTTTTTAATAGTTTATATCAGGGGCGGGGAACCTTTTTTTTGCCAAGGGCCATTTGGATATTTATAACATATTTTGCGGACTATACAAAATTATCAACTTAAAAATTTGCCCGTTATATTTGGTCAAATATTTAATTAACTCACCCCTAATGCGATGGGCTGGAACTGCTTCTCTTTGGTGATGCGTGTGATGTTAGCTGGTATTGATGATGTTGCTACTCGCAACTGCTTTTCCAGGTTTGCTCCTAGATTGATTGAATTTCGAGTCTGGCCAGCGGTTGCCTTGGCAGGGCCAGACCAAAGGATTTCGCGGGCCTCATACGGCCCGCGGGCCGGACGTTCCCCACCCCTGGTTTATATGATGGTTTAGAATAAAACAGCTCCCAGTGAGGGGTTACGAGACCACTGCAGGGCAATGGTGATAGCAGGACTTAATGATGGAAGTGAACCATACTCTTTGGTTCTTTCGGTAAAGTCACGGAGGTAGAAAATAAAATAAATCACGACGTTTCAATCGCAACACAATCAGTCATCCTCAGGTGGACACACACCTGAGGACGACCGCTTTGACAGCTTCAAATCTAGATTGAAGTGAACCAAGTTTCAAATATGATTTGTAACTTTCATCCTAAGCGCCCACCTGGAATGCTCTTCCTTCCGATATTAGGATATTGGGAGCTATGCACTTTTAAATAATCACTGAGATTGACAAATTCATCTCTTTAGAACTGCGTGTTGTTGTGTTTAGCTTTCTGGCCTTTCCCCCCACACCTCCGATTAGCGCGGTTGGCTACGCACGGTGCGAAAGAAGTTCAGCATGCATACGTGCGTGCCGTGAAGAAGGCCCATTGTCTGAAATGTTGCCTATTATTGAATTCGTTTTCCTTTTAAGGCCGCCTCCACATGTGTTGACGTTGCTTAAGAGAGTCCAGCAACCCTGGCTCGTCGCAGTGGCTCTGGTTATGTTCTTGGAAAAATCCGCAAATCGGTAAAATCCCTCATCCGCAAATGATGTCGTGGTGACGATGTCGTGGTGACGATGTCGTTGTGACGATGTCGTTGTGACAATGTGGTGACGATGAAGATGTTGTGACGATGTCGTGGTGACAATGTCGTGACGATGAAGATGTTGAGACGATGTTGTGGTGATAAAGTCGTAGTGACGATGAAAATGTTGTGACGTTGAAGATGTGAGGAAGTCGTGGGGACGATGTCGTTGTGACGATGTTGTTGCAGGGGAAGGAGGTCCTCAAGTTTCTCAAGTTCCCCGTGAATGCTGCACATGGCAACAAGGTGAATGTGTGAATGTATCTACTGCGTGATGCTGTGTAGAAGCTACCTGGTCTGTCGCTCCACATGAATCTCCGGGTCTTCTCGACCAGTTATGCCCTCCATTCTCCATGTTCGCAAAACGTGGACCACCCGAATCGAATATCTTCACCGTTTAGAAATGCACAGAGACCCATTATACTCAAACAGAAACCTATAGACTCCAGGCACAGACCGATAGACTCGCACATAGACCCATAGACTCACATATACAGTGAGGGAAAAAAGTATTTGATCCCCTGCTGATTTTGTACGTTTGCCCACTGACAAAGAAATGATCAGTCTATAATTTTAATGATAGGTTTATTTGAACAGTGAGAGACAGAATAACAACAAAAAAATCCAGAAAAACGCATGTCAAAAATGTTATAAATTGATTTGCATTTTAATGAGGGAAATAAGTATTTGACCCCTCTGCAAAACATGACTTAGTACTTGGTGGCAAAACCCTTGTTGGCAATCACAGAGGTCAGACGTTTCTTGTAGTTGGCCACCAGGTTTGCACACATCTCAGGAGGGATTTTGTCCCACTCTTTGCAGATCTTCTCCAAGTCATTAAGGTTTCAAGGCTGACGTTTGGCAACTCGAACCTTCAGCTCCCTCCACAGATTTTCTATGGAATTAAGGTCTGGAGACTGGCTAGGCCACTCCAGGACCTTAATGTGCTTCTTCTTGAGCCACTCCTTTGTTGCCTTGCCGTGTGTTTTGGGTCATTGTCATGCTGGAATACCCATCCACGACCCATTTTCAATGCCCTGGCTGAGGGAAGGAGGTTCTCACCCAAGATTTGATGGTACATGACCCCGTCCATCGTCTCTTTGATGCGGTGAAGTTGTCCTGTCCCCTTAGCAGAAAAACACCCCCAAAGCATAATGTTTCCACCTCCATGTTTGACGGTGGGAATGGTGTTCTTGGGGTCATAGGCAGCATTCCTCCTCCTCCAAACACGGCGAGTTGAGTTGATGCCAAAGAGCTTAATTTTGGTCTCATCTGACCACAACACTTTCACCGAGTTGTCCTCTGAATCATTCAGATGTTCATTGGCAAACTTCAGACGGGCATGTATATGTGCTTTCTTGAGCAGGGGGACCTTGCGGGCGCTGCAGGATTTCAGTCTTTCACGGCATAGTGTGTTACCAACTGTTTTCTTTGTGACTATAGTCCCAGCTGCCTTGAGATCATTGACAAGATCCTCCCGTGTAGTTCTGGGCTGATTCCTCACCGTTCTCATGATCATTGAAACTCCACGAGGTGAGATCTTGCATGAAGCCCCAGGCCGAGGGAGGTTGACAGTTCTTTTGTGTTTCTTCCATTCGCAAATAATCGCACCAACTGTTGTCACCTTCTCACCAAGTTGCTTGGCGATGGTCTTGTAGCCCATTCCAGCCTTGTGTAGGTCTACAATCTTGTCCCTGACATCCTTGGAGAGCTCTTTGGTCTTGGCCATGGTGGAGAGTTTGGAATCTGATTGATTGATTACTTCTGTGAACAGGTGTTTTTTATACAGGTGTAATAAACCTTCTCGAGACGGCTCTTGGAATCAGTCCTTTATTTTCCACTTCCACAGTTTACACTCACACTCCCCGTTGCTGACATGCAACGGGAAGCGGGCAGACAGTCAGTTGAGTCGCACGCCACGTGGCACCCAGAGCCCCGTACGTGCGTGGCTCCTGCCCTCTTCGTTCCCAGGTCTGCTCCCGACTCCTCCGCTTCTCCCCCTTTTAACCCCTGGGTCACGTGGTACCCCTAAGCCAATCCTCAGTGGTCAGCGTCGAACATTCCAGATCATTCCCCGTCAACTCCCGGGACCACACCTCTGATCCGGCTTCCCATTAGCTGAGGCCGAGATCGGCCAAGCCAATCACCTTAGCTAACATGCCTTGATCACGCCGAGGCCATGCACCCAGACTCTCCCCTCATTGGCTACACAACGGGACCGGCAGCCAATCGCCACGTGAGCCCTACATGGCTCTCATTACATCACCCCCCCCCCCCCGGTGAAAAAATCAGCCGTCTCGGCTGGGAACAAGGGTGATCATCCGATTCCATAAAATTGCTTATTAGGGCGCCAAGACGCATTTAACAATAAAAGGGTGAAATGGCGTCAATGCGCCGAACAACATTTAAAACAGAATCACCCATGAACAATCAGACATACATTAGGGCGCCCCTGCAGCGCAGTAACGACAGGGAAGGGACAGCAAGACAATCCGACGCTAACGAAAGGGGAGAGATTTAGATCGCGTACGCGACGCGGGACCCTCTCCGCTTCCTGCGCACGGTCGCCTTGCCGCTGGTTCGACAGGAGGTGGTAGGCGTGAAGAAGAAGATTGTTCGTTTTTGGTCATATCCAGGGCAGGTCCCGTTGGAGGGGGGACGGCGGGTGGTTCCTCAGCCCTCAAAACCTGTTCATCTGCAGGGGGTACAACACAGTCCCGCTGGGGATCAACGGGCGAGGCAAGCGGCGTTATCGGCACAGCAGATCCCGGCAGGTCAGGAAGTGGAGATGAGGGATCGGCACGCGGACTAACATAGGGTTTAAGTCGCGACGAATGGACATACCACCGACGATTTCCGTACTGGACACGAACACTCTGTGGATTTCGAATGTCTACCAACGTCACAGGCCCCCGCCAAGGCCTGTGCAGTTTAGGGGATGTGCCTGCCGGCACCTGAGGGCAGTGGAGCCATGCTAGGTCGCCCACCGACCAGGGCATGTGAGTACGCGATCGGCGCGCATACCTCTCGTTCCTTGCTTGCATACGGGCCGTCGCACATCTGGCGGCCTCTCGCGCCTCAGTAACCCGTTCCAGCGAGTCCCGTACGTGATCAGGCAAGGAACGGGACGGTCGTTTACTCGGCGTACCCAGTTGCACATCAATGGGTGGTACGTTCTCACGGCCGTACATCAGAAAAAATGGTGAATATCCCGTGGATGCGTGCGGAACCATGCGGTACGCCGCTAAGACGCCCGGTATGTGCAAGTCCCAATCGGTTTGCTTTTCACTGACCATGTGACAAAGCATAGCCGAGAGGGTGCGGTTGAATCGTTCCACCATGCCATCCGTCTGCGGATGGTACGGGGAAGTGCGGATCTTTTTCGTGCCCAACGCATCGCAAACCTCTTTGAGCAATTTGGAGGATAAGTTACGTCCCTGATCTGTGAGCAGCCTCTCGGGTGCTCCCTTATCCATGACGTACCCGTTCAAGAAAGCATCGGTGATGGATGCGGCCGTCTGGTCGGGCAGAGGCCAGGCCATGGGCCATCGAGAAAAATATTCTACTCCAACCAGGAGGTACTTATTGCCCCTAGCCAATGGAGGAAACGGGCCGAGAATGTCCAGAGCAACCAATTCGTTGATTCGGGACACCTCAATGGAGCGTAATGGCGGCACATACTGTTTCCGAGGCAGTTTTTTCTTCGCACAATCCTGGCATGAGTGGACAAAGTCAACATCTGCCGTCATGCCGGGCCAAAATAAATCTTTTTGCATTGCGGCCAAAGTTTTCTGCACACCGAGGTGCATCAATTTGTCAGCATGCAGAGCGCGAAGAAGGTCATAGCGAAGGGAAGTAGGCACGACCAAGCGTGGTCGGTCAGGCAACTCGTCGGAACACATCAAAAGTCCCGTCTGGCCACGGAACATCCGCCACTTCCATCCCGCCAATTGAGCTTTTTGTTTCCCGATCAATTTCCGCAGCGGAGCCAGCGAGGTATCGGCCTCCTGCTCGCGTAGCCAGACCGAGTGCGGCAGCTGCAGGGTATCATCAGTGTCCACGGACACCTCTTGGTTGTCCTCGTCCGCTATCGCCCCCATAACCGGACAGGGTGAGGTGATCGGCACCGCGCAGCGGTGCATACCCGTCAGACAAGTGCACGGGGGAACGGGTGGTAGCCTGGAGAGCGCGTCCGCGTTAGCGTGGCGGGCACCTTTCCGGTACGTAATATCGAAGGAAAATTCCTGTAGTGATTCCAACCACCGAGCCAATTGGCCTGACGGCTGCTCCAATTTTAAGGAGTATTGCAAAGCCGCGTGATCAGTGCGAACGAGGAATTTCCTTCCATACAGGTACGACCGGTACAGGCGGACAAAATGCACAATCGCCAAAAGTTCCCGCCTCGTCACACAATACCGTGTTTCTGCAGGGGACAGAACCCTGCTGCCGTAAGCAACCACCCGCTCAACGCCATCTTTACGTTGCGATAAAACGGCCCCGATGCCGATATCGCTAGCATCCGTGTCGAGGATGAACGGCTGAGAAAAATCCGGGTAATCGAGCGTAGGCGAGTGAAAGGAGCTTTCCTCCTCCGGGCCCCATTGAAACCTTTGATTTTTGCCCGTCAAAACATGCAATGGTTTAGCCAACGTTGCAAAGTTCTTAACGAAGCGGCGATAATAGGATGCGAACCCAATAAAACGCCGAACATCGCCCACCGAAGTGGGTGTGGGCCACTCTCGGACACATTGCGTCTTCTGAGGGTCAGTGGAAACGCCATCCGAACTGAAGATATGACCCAAGTAACGGACGGAGTGTTGCTAAAGGTGGCATTTCTTAGGTTTAAACTTTAGGTCAGCCGACCGCATCTTTTGAAAGACAGTCTCCAAGCGTTGGAGGTGTTCGTCGAACGTGCGGCTGAAAACGATAATATCGTCTAAATATATGAGGCACGTTTCCCACTGTAATCCAGCCAGAACCAATTCCATGAGTCGTTGAAACGTCGCCGGAGCCGCATCCAAGCCCATAGGTAACCGATTAAACTCAAAGAGACCTTGTGGCGTATGGAATGCTGTCTTGGGTTTTGACGCGTCATTGAGGGGAAGCTGCCAAAAGCCCGAGGACAGGTCGAGTGTGGAAAATAATTTAGCACCCGATAAAGCGTCCAAGGAGTCATCCATCCTCGGTAAAGGGTAGGCGTCCGCCACGGAAATCTTATTTAACCGGCGGAAATCTACACAAAACCTGGTCCCACCATCCTTTTTCTTAACCAGAACCACGGGTGCTCCCCAAGGGCTGTTGGACGGCGAAATAATATCCGCCGCCAACATCTCGTCCACTGCGCCCCGCACATGTTCCCTTTCTGCGGGGCTCATGCGATGCGGATGCATACAGATAGGAGGTGTCGCACCGGTGTCAATATGGTGTGACAAAAGAGACGTGCGCCCGAGATCCAAATCATTTTTGCTGAAAACATCAGCGTATGGTAACAATAATGAATGCAAAGCAGTCCTTTGCTCGTTTGACAAGGATGAATTTTCTCCACACAAGTCTGCGATCCACCGTTCCTGTGAACGATCGCGCGGAGGTCCACGAGTGGGTGTTCGGGCGTGCGGCTTTTCGTCAAAAGTGGCGAAATCGGTAGTGGCGTGAGCCAACACCGATCCCGCCGGAACAACAACTCGGTCCGGCCCCCCATTCAACACCTGTATAAACGGTGCCTGACCTGGCCGAACGATCGTTTGGGCCGCCACCAAGGAAAAGGATTTAGCCACCGAATTAGACGGGGATAATAAAACGCCCATTGCACCCTTCTTAACGTGAAGGGGTTTGCGGTAACGCAGCGGAATGAGCATTTGTGCACCTGATGGAACTTCTACCGTAGTAGCGACCATAGCGGTAACTGCGTTACCCGGAGGCGAACTGGCCAGCAGGGAAAGCAGGAACGACATTCTACGCCCCCCCGGCATTTCCAAACAATCTTGGTCGACCCGTATCTTTAATGGCATTCGGCGCAAGAAATCTGTGCCTAGCAAGCATGGGTCGGCTAGCGAGCGCGAGATCAACACGGATCCTTTAGCGGTAATTTTCCCGATAGCGATACACACATCGACCTGACCGCAGATACCCATGCTACCCCCATTTGCGGCAACACACGCGTCATTGACCCGACGTATTCGCGACGTGGGAATTGACAAAAGATGAAAAATAACATCTGAAATGATGGTGGCAGACACGCCAGTGTCCACCAAAATACGGACGTCGATGCCCTCGATGGTACCCCGTACCGTCGATGAGCCCGATGCCGCAGCCACAACCCTACGAGCCAATTTTTTCCATTGTGTAGTGGAGCGTGGAAATGATGCAGAAGAATGAGAATTATCATCAGAAGTGCAAGTATGAGTGCGAGTGGATGCATGATGTGACACGACCTGCCGGGTGTCCGATTTGTGCCGACTCGCCCGAGGGTGTCGCGGCTCCGCGCCCGGTGGAGGAGATGGAGGCCCCCGCGGCGGAAGCAGCGAAGGAAGAGGTCGGCAGCAGCAGTTGCGGGCGAAATGGCCGCGTCGGCCGCACTTGAAGCACGTGGCCGTCGTTGGCCGGCGGTCGGTCGACTTGGCTCCCGCACGTGGACGACTCACGTAGTCACCACGCTGGTCGCGCAGCCGCCGTCTCGGAGCCCAGTGCGGAACAGCAGCGGTCAGCACGTCGTCGTCGCCGGAGTCGTCGGAGCAGTGGACGACCCGTCGTGGAGACCACCCCAAGGGTGGGCCGTCGATCTCGGGTTTCCCCGTCCATGCCGCCATCTGGTCCCATCGCTTGATGTTGAACTTAGCATCCAGGCAGCGCGCCACCCATCGCGATGTGAGCGGTTCGTGGCTGCATACTGGCAGCAAAATGTTGAGCTCCTGGGCCAGCTCCAGCATACGGGAAAGGATGAGACGATCCAGATGATCGGCCGTCGCGTCGGGGTAGGCGGCCATGGCCAACGCCATCAACGCCCCCCGATAAGCCAAGGGCGACTCCTCCGAACCTCGACGACGAGACATAAATTTCCTTGTGGCTGCTGTCGGCGGGTCGTAGAACTCCGCCATCTCAGCGAAAGCATCACGAAGCATCTTCTTCTTGGACGCCGAGATGGAACGGAAGACCCCCAGAGAAACATCGTCGAGCAGTGTGGGTAGCGCTTCCAGCGCCTCCGCCTCCGTCCATCGCACGGATCTGAAGGCCGACTCGAATCGCCATGTAAAAGCACTCCAATCGCCCCCGGTGATAAATTCCTTAATCTGTGGAAGGCGATGTCCGCGGTGGCAGGCAGATTGCGCGGGCGTCTCCGATGTGGTTTCCCGCGTTCCACCTGTCGCAGTCAAAATGGCGTCCGGTGGTGGCAGCTCCGCACAAGATGGCGCCCACAGGCTCCGGTGCTGCTGCCCCGCCCACGATGTCGGCCTCTTCCCGCGTTGCAGGAGCAGCGGCGGACGCAGATTCCAGATCCGCGGCGTTAAGCTGGCTTGCTATCTGGCGACCCACGGCTGGTGAGGATGCCACCGCTGTCACCAGACTCAGCAGAATTGCGCGTAAGGACTCGATCTGCTCCGCCATCAGCCGCCATCCGTCCTTTGCCCCTGAGGTGGTCGTATCGTCACCCTGTCGTCGTTGAGAGGCGTCGAGGAGAGTAGCAGCAGCCGGCGGCAGAGTAGCTGTAGCCCCCAACAGATCATCTTCGTCCGTCTCGGCATCTTCTTCCGATGGATGCTCGGGCAGGTTCTTTTTTCTGAGGTGCTTGGACATCTTGAGAACGTCCAAACGGTCTCAGAAGAACTTCTGACACCAATGTAATAAACCTTCTCGAGA
>JAAXLI020001473.1:0-11456 GCA_014621495.2 Entosphenus tridentatus
AGTGGCTGGGCATGCAGTGGCTGGGCATGCAGTGGCTGGGCATGCAGGTTATATGACCCAATCAACGAAGCCTTACCCAACAGAGCAGCTCACTGATGGGAATATGTCCAGATCTTTCAAAGATTACTGAGATCATCACACAATCCTGCCTGGTTAATTTCAGGATGGATCGTAGGCAAGCCAGCCTGAAAGCTTCAAATGGGCATAGATGTTCCATTAGATGGGTCTATGTATCACAAGTAAAGGGAAGGACATAACTGTGGCCGAAAAGACCTGGAGTTTAGTGTGGAGTGACAGACCAGGTAGCTTCCACACAGCATTACTTAGCAAATTAAATTATGCCGCTCGATTAATTCGGAATGAGACTTCCTACTGTCAAAACGGAGCCGGTCATGAGCACACTGCCCAGGTATCAAAAACGCTCTACTCTATCCACAACTGCCCCATCACCAATTGGGAGTTGTGGGGGTTGAGTTTTTGATGGCACAAAAAACCCAGGCAAATGCTTAGCTATGCTGGGGCTGATGGTAAGGCCCCACCTCTTTTTGGCACCCTCCAGGTTCAGCTGCAGCTCCCCCAACTCTTCCTCTGAGTGAGCAGCAATCACCAGATCATCAGCATATATAACATGGTTGAACAATAAGCAGCCATCCCTTGACTGCACCTGGGCATCGATCAGTCTTGCATTGTATCTTTACCAGATGGAAATTCCTCTGGTACAGCCATTAAAGGCTTGACGAACTACATGGTTGAAATATATCTTAAATAACATGGGAGCCAGAGTACATCCCTGTCACACCCCAAGGTAAACAGGGAATGGCTCCGACTCTCAGCCTGGGACTGCCCACCACCTTGAAGGTCCTTAATGACTGTGAGCATAGAGTCAGGGACTCCAGAAGCACAAAAAACACAGAGCCCACACCTATGTATGATATCATAGGCCTTGACCAGGTCAATAAAGCAGACATATAGGTTCTGTTAGAATTCCTGACACCTCAGCTGTAGCAGACAGAAAATATGGCATCTGTGCAGGACTGCCCTGGCCTGAAACCATATTGGGGCTCCGCAAGCCTCTCTTCAGTGTACATGGCAAGGCGATGTTGAATAATCCTTGCGAGGACCTTTCCCGGCACATTGAGGGAGATGCCCCTGTAGTTACAGTATGTGCGGTCCCCCTTCTTAAAAGAGGGGGACCCACCAGGGGATCCTTCAAATCCTGTAGAACCCATCCAGTGATCCAGAGTGTTATTATGATGTCATATAGGGCAGTCTGCACACAAACACCACCCTCCCTCAGCATTTATCTTAGGAGATCATCTCTGCCCGGCGTGTTTCCTGGTCTCAGACTCTGGATTGTCGTCTGTACTTTCTCAACAGATGCCACTTTAGCCAGCCACTAACAGGGGGTGGATACTTCCAAAATCTGAGACATGGCAGCCTCAACAGGGTCATCCTCACTGTGCTCCATGATGTTTTACAAGCTGAGAGATGTCCCCACCCCCAAGACCTCACTTAAATGTTCACATCTGCAAACTTGTTCCTGGGTGTTGGAGAGCAGATCACCTTTCTTTCCCTTTGATGGATTTCAAGAGTGATTTGCGATCGCAGGCTACTGAGGCAGACTCCATCTCCTCAGCAACCCGTGACCTTGCAGTGCCGCACGACTCTCCGAACTTCAAAGCGAAGGCTACAGTAAGCATCCTCATTTTCTGACATGGGATGCTGTAGATGGTGGAAGTGGGCATATCGCTATATTACAGCCAGCCGGAGCACCTCCTCCTTCAGCCAGGGTCATCTGGAAAGTTCTGGACTGCAAACCCAATGCAGCCATTGCAGATGCATGAGCTAGTCCTGAACCTAAACCATTTCCCCTCAGCATCAGGAGGAGGGAGGAAGATGCCAACCAAAGCTGCACGCGATGTTGAAATTCCTACTTGCAACTATACTTAACTCTCTGAGACCATGCTACTGTGGGTTTGAATGGGGTCCTAGATGGACACCCACCACTGGAGTGGAAAAATGGCAGGTGCATCTTACAGATGACAAGCCGGTGGTCAGGGGCAGATCAGCTCATGGTAGATCCTAGTGTGAAGGACATAGGCCCGCATCCAATGGTCTGTCGCTACGTAGTCCAGCAGATATTCTTGCATGGACTCGGTGTGCATCTATGATGTTGCGTGGATGCGGCGATGCCGGAACAGTGTGTTGGTAATTAGAAGCCCATGGGCTGCACAGACGTTTAGCAGCCTTCTATTGTTATTATTGAGCGGATCTAGCCCATGCCTTCCAATCAATCAAACCTAGGTGTCTGCATCATGAATCTGCCAGATGGAGTTTGGCCAGAAGGCGTAAAAAAGCCTGTCCCCTCTGCGGCCGCCAGCATGAGCTTATTTCGGTGTTTCCACCGCAGTATTTGGTAGAAGTGCAAGATGGAAGGTTACCAGCACCGAGCACACACTAACCAAGCTACATAGACATTCATCATTCATGACTCAAACTCCCACCACCATGACCCACAAACACACAGCCCGTACTACCAGGTATCAAGGCTATATAGTCCAGCAGATGTTGTACCATACAGCCTGCACAACACGCACACCGCCTGCGCCGCACTGTAAACACTGTAGTACACCAAACACATCGCTATCCATGCCACAGTACACCACACTATAGTATGCACATGTAAACATACTCAGACACGAACACACGCACAAAGCTAAACAAATGCACAGACACGAGGACACATAAGACACAAATAACACACTGTACACAGATGCACATCGACTCACACGGACGCGAACGAAAAAACGGGTGCCTAACAAACCGCCAATTGATACGTATTATTAACACACACTAATAACATACCTAGATACATACCACTGTATACAAAAAGACAAAGATCCTCCCTATAGCCTTCACAGACTTGTTGGGGCAAGTGCTGTTAGCGAGCACCTATGAAGGCCGGCACGGCACACGAGGGATTGGGTGGCCAACACCACGCCCAGCCGCCTTTGTCTCCCCAGCTGCGATCTTTACACATTGCACCAGGTACTTATTTGATGCTAATTCAACCTAGGGGAGGCCCAGGATCGATTCAGATAATTGTCATTGGTTCTGGCCGTGAGCGGGAATTTGTCGCACAGCGAACTATTGCGCCAGCTACAATGCATACAGTGTACATACAGTGTGCACACGTTGGTCAGAGTTCACACGTAATTTACACACAAGCGGAATATACACACGCACAAGGTACACACACAGTGTACACAATAATGGGTACGTTGTTGTTGCTGAGCTCATGCACCCAAGGGATCTCTGTACAATGGAGGATTGTAAAATTAATCAAAATAAATGTAAACTCTAAAACCACTCTTGATTTGAGGCTTTCGTGACTGCAGGAATCCACATACCCTTTGGTTCTTTCGGTAAAATCACGTAGGTAGAAAAATAAAACAAAAAATAATATATCACGACGTTTCGATCGCAACACAAGTGGTTGTCCTCAGGCGGAAAAAATAAACCAGCAGTGGAACTGCTGAACCAGCGAGAGGGCTGCTCCAACAAGCTGCTCACCACTTCATCTGTCTCTCTCGGTCCATGACGTCATCACGACAACTTTAAGTCATCAGCGCGAGACGGCAGGGGGAGGTGTACCCAGATAGTGACGTCATGTCATCCTCCCCGTCATATGTTTTCACGTGACGTCACGAGGACCCAGGAGTTGCAGCTCTGCTCGCCACGCAGAGGTTCCGAGTTGAGAAGTTCACATCGAGGTGGTGGTTCCTTTTGTTTACCCAGGTACAGCCTCACTTCTTTCACTAGTAGAGAGGTTCAATTGAGTAGCAGCACGTATGGAATCAGTGCCCAGGTTGGAACATTACAACTCAGCGCCTAGCCATGCAGGGCTTGCCTCCTGTCTCTCGCCTGATTGCATTTGCTTTAATTATCTTTTTAAGTTAAATTTGTCTTCACCTGCCTCAATGCTTTACCTCACTAAATTTCAATATTTTAGTTCAGGAGCGTCCTGTCGACTTGGTTTTGCAGTCGCTCGGGGCAGGGGTGATGCTTTGCGTGTATTCTCGATCAAGTATTCTGCAATTATTTTTCAGCATTGGAATATTTGGACGATACCAGTCCAGAAGTGTATTGCAGAATTCGACATTAAAGCATTCTGCAATTACACTCATACACTTAACCCTTCCCTCAGCCACTCATTCACCTACTGAACCACTCACCCAGCCACTTATACACACACTCATCCACTCATGAACTCGCTCCTTAAACATCCACCCATCCACCCACCCAATAACCCAGTCATCCACCCACTTATACACCCACCCACCCACTCATCCACCATTCAAACTCACCCACTGATCCACCCTCCCACTCATCTGTCCACTCATCCACTCATCCACCGACTCATCCACCCACCCACTCATTCACTCGCCCACTCACACATTTACTCACTCACCCACCTCATCCACCCACTTATCCCCCCACCCACCTACACATTCACTCGCCCACTCACTCAATTTGGACAAACCAGAGGAGACGGGCTATGCATATGTGAAGGGGAGTGGGAAGATCTGCAACCAGGAGCGTGACACAAATAATCTCAATAGTGTTCACCTCTTTCACAGGCTTCTCTCACTACAAAAATGCACGCTGTAAAATATTGTCGAATTGCAAAGAAGAGTGCCTTTTTTCATAATCTACAAGTATAATTTATGGTTTTGCATGAAGTTATATACATTTATATGTTAACTGTTGAAGATTGCCATTAAAGTGGCTGCCTTGCGTGGCTTTGCCTTCATGCAATGCTTCCCAATATCTTCCCAATTATTAAATTATTATTCCGTTTACTGCACACAGTACACTTGCACACAATATACAAATCTTACACATCACACACTCAACATCCATGTACAATCCACACAGGAGACCCATGAATATCGCGGGTTTATTGTTCGCGTTTTTGACCAATTGTGGGCAAGTTCTATGTTTACCAATTTAGCTATTATGGGGGTTCGTTTTGGCCTTTTGCAGGTGTAGTGGGTACCACGGAGACTGGAGACGTCTTTAGAGGCAACACGGTTTATTTGTAACTATGAACAAGACTCCCCTTAACTCACGCTATCTAGGGAGGTACAGCCTCCGGGCGAGCATGCCCTCACACTCAGTCAACCTGCTCTTGCCCCCCCCCCCCCCCGGTATCTGTGCCCGAGGGAAGGCTAACTGACCCGACCCAGCCAAGGTACGGGTCCTGACCACTGGTCCTGACCACTGGTCTGAGTTCGGCCCGGCCCTTACAAGGACGTCGGGTCCCAGGGTCCTAGCTAGGCTGGTCTTCTCTCTTCGTCTACGGAACACTGCCCTGAGCTGTGCTTGAGGTTCCCCTTTTATACACAAATAATTGTAACCTCTCTGGGTAACGGGAAATGGTCCCAAAATGTCCAATGCCACCAATTCATTCACACGAGACACCGTTATGGATTGCAGCGGCACCCTGTGCGGTTGTGCGGGTGACTTCCGACACGCACGCTCTGGATAAGCCTTAATGAACAAATACACATTGTTGTCCATCCCTGGCCAATAGAAATCCATATTTAAGGTCGAGAGTGTTTTCTTGATACCCAAATGTATCAATGTTTTGTGCACCGTGTGCGTAAGTCTGCCTCGTAGGCTCGTGGGCACCACTAGACAAACCATTGAAGCTCTACATCCCATCGTAGGAGGAGCCCCTCACTGACCTGCAGAAAAGGGTGCCCCGCAGCACTCATTTGTCGGGAGGCCCGGCGCCTCAAATTCAGCAGGGAGGCATCCTCAACCTGGAGCCGTCCCCACTCGCTGTGGTTCAGGCCAAATATGCAGTCGGCCGGTGCTTGCGCATCGCTGGCCGGGACAGAGTCAACTACGGCGACCATCTCGGGCGACTTCTGCAGCGGCGCTCTGCACCGAGCTGAGCCTATCATGCACCTGCATGAGCCGGACGGCGGCAGCCGGGACAGCGCATCCGCATTCCCATTGGTGCGCCCCTTTCCTATACAGTACAGTAAAGGAGAATCCCTGGAGGATTTCAATCCAATGGGCCATTTGGCCGGAGGGTTGGTCCACACGCCGGAAGTATTGGAGTGCTGCGTGGTCGGTACGGACAAGGAAGTCCCTGCAGTACAAGTAAGGGCAGTACAACTGTATGAAATGGACCATGTCAAGCAGATCCCTGCGTGACGCAAAACCACTGCTCAGTGGGAGACAAAACGCGGCTGCCATACGCCATGACTCTCTCTACTCCGTCGACGACCTGGGACAAGACAACGCCTATGTCCGTATCACTGGCACCAGTGTCCAGGATAAATAGTTTGGCGAAATCTGGATAAATGAGCGGTGGCGCACTGGCCAGAGCGTCACGAAGCGCTGCAAAATAATCATTTTCCACCTTGTCCCCCTTGGCTGTTAGAGATTGGAGTGGTTTGGCAATTGTCGCAAAATCCTTTACAAACCTGTGATAGTATGAGGCGAACTCCATAAAGCTGCAGACCTCCGCCACCGATTTGGGGGTCGGCCACGTGCGCACGCAGGCCGTCTTATCCGGGTCGGTAGTGACCCCTGACGCGCTGATGACATGGCCCAAAATACTTGATGGAAGTTTGCAACAAATGGCATTTTCGCGGCTTAAAGTACAAAATTTACATCATGCACTCGAGAAAAAAAAGCGCAGCCACTGCAAGTGCTCGTCGAAAGTGCGACCGAAGACAATGATGTCATCTAGATAAATAAGCATGATTCCCATTGCAAACCAGATAGAACCAATTCCATGAGGCGCTGAAAGGTGGTCGGCGAGGAGTGAAGTCCCATCAGGAGACAATTGAAATGGAACAATCCCTGTGGTGTTCGGAACGGCGTTTTAGGTTTAGATTCTGCGTCCAAGGGCAGTTGCCAAAATCCTGACAGCAAATCGAGGGTTGAGAAGAATTGTACACCAGACACGGAAATTTTGTTGAGTTTTCGAAAGTCAATACAAAATCGCAAGGAGCCGTCACGTTTTGTTAACCAATACAATGGGCGCCCCCCCAAGGGCTGGTGGAGGGAGAGAATGTCTGCAGCCAACATCTCTTCCACAGTCTGACGAATACATTCCGTTTCATGGGGGCTCATTCTGTGAGAATTTTATCGAATGGGAGGCGAGTTCCCCGTATCAATATGGTGCTGCAACAGGGTGGTCCGGCCTTTGTTGTATTTACCATTGCTAAACACGTCCTGGATTTCGTGCAAAAGTCACTGAAGCCGTGCTCGCTGCTGTCGATAAATCCTTGTTTTCCACGTGGGTTCGACCTCGCTAGCAGGAGAGACATTCCCCACAACCCCGGACATGCACGCCATTTGCTCCGTGCATGGGGCCGCCGTCACGTGTGCCAACACGGTGCCTGCTTGGATAACTACCGGTGTATGGCCCGCATTAACCACTTGGAGGAAGGGATCGCAGTTTGCCGGCACGACAGTGCCCCCACCAAGGGGGGTGTTCGCGATACTGCGTTAGAGGGAGTCAAGAGGATCCCCTCCTCCAGATTTAGCAGGGCAAAACTGCAATGGCACAAGCATCTGCGTGGCTGGCGGAACGCGCACTGTCTGGCTAACCGTAGCCTGCACAACCGCATTAACTGCGGTTGTGCAGGCTACGGTTAGCCAAAAAATGCAGGCGCTGCCCCGATGACATCTCAATACACCCCTGGTCCACCATTATTTTGAGGGGCATCCTGCATAAGAAATCCATACTCAACAAGCAGGGTACTGGCAGAGTTTTAGAAATCAACACAGGCCCGTCCATTACCACTTCTCGTATTTGCACTGTTGCGATCATGCGACCGACTATCCCAAACTACCCCCATTCGCCGCTACACATGGCCCGTCAACCTGCTCCAGAGGCCGAGGTGATGCCGGCAACGAACGAAAAGTAGGCACCGAAATGAGCGTGGCCGAGGTACCTGTATCGATCAACACCTGGACCTGCACCCCCTGGAAAAGGCCCATTACATCTGACGATCCTGCCGCGGCACCGACCACTTGATAGGCCAACAGACACCACTGATCAATGTGTTGCAGACCCGCAGCCAACGAACCAACATGGTAAGCTTCCGACGCAATGGGATGAACAGTAACCGGGTGAGCGAAGGCGAGGTGCACTGTGGATGAGTGATGGGAGGGAACGGCCGTGTGTATGGTGCGTCGCAACTCGCCTGTAGTCCTTGGGATGAGGAGGTGCTGGCGCTGGTGATCGAAGGAAGCCTGGGCGAACCACCGAAGCGCAGACAGCAATTCCTGGCAATGTGTCCCGTTCGACCTCAGTTAAAGCATGCCTGCGAAGAGGGCCCAGTCGGCGGCCCACTCCTCAGTGTCCACTCGACCGGCGACTGGCCTCGCATTTCTTCACGCTGTCGATCTTGGAACCAGGATGCATACGCCGAACTGCCGTCACTGGACTCCGAGTCCCTTTTTTCATCAGTGCACGCCATCACTGCAGGCCATCCTGAGGCTCAGGTGAGCTTGTATATTTCGAGCGACTTGGAGGGACGTGAGGTTGTTGGCGGCAGCGATTGTGAGGACAATGCCCAGCTCCCTTGCCAGCACCAAGAGCCACTCCAGGGCGAGCGAGTCAAGGGCTGCTCGATCCATGGAGAGGTAGGCCGCTTGTCCGAGGGCCAAGAGAGCACTGCGGAAGACCGTGTCCCCCCGTTTTCTGAGCAGGAATCTTCTGTGGATGTTCGATAGTGGGTCGAAGATCGCTGCCAATGCGGAGCAGGCGTCGGTGAAACGTCCTGCATCTCGTGTGGATGCTCCTGACACTAACACAATGCACTCTTGATCCGAACTCCCTCTCTCTATCCTCTGCTCGCCTTTCACTCTATACTCCACTAGCCTGTCACTCTATATTCCGCTCGCCTGTCACTTAATACCCCGCTAGCCTGTCACTTAATACTCCGCTAGCCTGTCACTTAATACTCCGCTAGCCTGTCACTTAATACTCCGCTAACCTGTCGCTCTTCTCTCACACCTCCACCCTCGTCCTTGCCCCCAGCAGGGGATCAGCCAACACCGCTTGGAAGGACGAGGTCCCAGGCTTCTTCTCTTCTTCTTCCCGGCTCTTGTACTCTTCGTTCCATCAGCTCCAACCAACAACCCCGTGTTGCTCCGTACACACCCTTATATCCCACCCCACATTAAGCTGGCGCCTCGGCGGCGCCTCCTGCACGTGCGGTCTCTCTCTCTTATCATCTCCATTTCCCGCCTCTCCGGGATCTGCCTCGTGTTCCCACGCTCGCACCTGCCTGTCCCCAAATGCACCAGAGTAATTATTGCTTCTCCCCCTAATTGCTGGCGCCTATCTGGCGGCTACTCTATGTCTTGACGCTTGCAGCTACTCACTGTCAAATTCACCCGCTGTTTGCAAACTCTGTATGTTACGCCACTACACATTTATAGCAGGCAAATGCTCTCAACGCATGATGTTGATTCTAAATATGGAGGAAAACACTAGAGGATCTGGACAAAAATGCACGTGACCACAGAGAGAGACACCGCACACTCCAAATATACAATAGGCATCAATAGGATCGAACCCACAACCTCCTGCATACCAGGCAAGGTAGTTAACATATCATAGCCACCGTGCCTGCCGAAGCTCCGTGTGCCGTGCAGCCCCAAGGAGGGAGCCGCCCGACGTGGGCAAGAGAGCAGCTCAGATATCGCATGGGATGGCGAGGGAGCCACCTGATGTGAGCAAGGGAGCTGCCCGACGAGTAACCACTGGCAGCCAGGCCACCAAGAGGAGGCCCGGTGAGCACGGGGGGCAGGCGCCTCCAAAGCAAATTAAACAATGGGCGTTGCAAACATAATTAAAAGACAAAACAAAACGATAGTGGTGGTGGAAGACGGGAATAAAAATTTAACCCGTAAAAACAAAGTTTTTCCTTTATATGCGTGGCGGCTTGAGTCCTCTCGTCCTCTGGCTTGAGATGGCTGCCACCTATGGGTCAGATGATTGCATGGCAGCATTAAGCAATTGGTAATTAAATATAATATTTTTGTCCTAAAAAGTGTAAAATTTTGGAAAAAAATTTTCACGAACATTAATTGTCACGCACAACGAGTCTGTGTGGAAAATGTCAGCTCGATTGGATCACGGGAAGTGGGTTAAAAAACGACCGAAAGATTTGCATGGTCGTAAGCAAGCAAACAAGTGAACTTAATATAAAGGATTTAAAAAGGGTAAGAGTGAAGGAGACCGTGTTTGTGTATAAGTAGCTCTGCGGTGTAATGCGGCTTTTGAACTATTTTGGAAAAAATATATATTTTTTAAATGGCTCTTCTTTGAAAGGTTGTCGATCCCTAATCTGTCATCATTATTAGACCCCATGCATAACAGGTGCTATCGGCTACAGTCGCTCCCGCTTACTGTGCAGCAGAGGGCAGTGCAGAAAACCCCATCATTATACTGCACTTCCATGAAACCCAAGTCTATGCTGTTCCCTGACCTTCACACCACAGGCGAAGTATGGCCAAGTAACTCGTCAAGTGGTCTAGGATCTCATCTAGTAGTGGAGTGATACACATATTTTCATCAAATTACGAAAAAATGGCTTTCTTCTTCTTTGAAAGATTGCCGACCCCCCCCCCCCCCTAGATGAAAATTGTCCCCTTTGGCCAGCACTCACCCCTGAGCAGAAATACGGAGACTAAACTTGGCTAATAGCAAAATCTTAATTTCACATACACTATACTACTGTAAAGAAGCTCCTTCTCAGGCTCCATTTTCTACACGATTTATTTTACAGTAACGTATTTACAAGGCAAAAGTATGACAAACATGTTCACAAGGCTATGACTATCTGCAGCCCCAGTGGTTCCCACTAGATTCATCTCGAACAGTCTTTTTTGATGGTTTCCACAATGTCCATCTCGAACAGTTGGCCGATGATTTAAAGCTTTCGTGACTGCAGGGATTCATCTTCTTGGTTCTTTCGGTAAAGTCACGTAGAAGGGAAGTAATAAAAGAATAAAAATAAAACATAATAAAATAATTCTCACGACGTTTCGGCCACAACGCAAGTAGCCGTCCTCAGGTGAAAACCAGGTCTGTCGAGGCGACAGCGTCTGAATGAAAAAGCACACGTGCTTGGAGCATGTATATAAGCTGGGTTGGAAGGGGGGAAGAAAGGGGGAGTCTTAACAAAATAATATGCATATCAAGAGGAATTTTGCATATTTATGGGAAATGCAGGTATGTGATTAGTACTGCATATGCCCGTACATTATGCAGGATTAGCAGCATTAAAGGGAAGGGATATGTGAAATGCAGGTATGTGATTAGTGCTACTTTGCCCGTGCATGATGCAGGATTAGCAGCATCACGGGGAGGGGATAGGGGTAGCATTAATAAAGGGAAGAAGTGTTAATAGTAT
>JAAXLI020001473.1:16456-38828 GCA_014621495.2 Entosphenus tridentatus
ATACTATTAACACTTCTTCCCTTTATTAATGCTACCCCTATCCCCTCTCCGTGATGCTGCTAATCCTGCATCATGCACGGGCAAAGTAGCACTAATCACATACCTGCATTTCACATATCCCTTCCCTTTGATGCTGCTAATCCTGCATAATGTACGGGCATATGCAGTACTAATCACATACCTGCATTTCCCATAAATATGCAAAATTCCTCTTGATATGCATATTATTTTGTTAAGACTCCCCCTTTCTTCCCCCCTTCCAACCCAGCTTATATACATGCTCCAAGCACGTGTGCTTTTTCAGACGCTGTCGCCTCGACAGACCTGGTTTTCACCTGAGGACGGCTACTTGCGTTGTGGCCGAAACGTCGTGAGAATTATTTTATTATGTTTTATTTTTATTATTTTATTACTTCCCTTCTACGTGACTTTACCGAAAGAACCAAGAAGATGAGTTGGCCGATGGTTTTCACAATGTCGATGTCCAACAGTTGGCCCCGATGTCATCCACCTGCAGACATCCTTCAGTCCCCGAGCCAGTGCCCCGATCGCGGGCCTCGCTCCCCCTTATATAACCACTCGGCTACGCCCTGGTAACTTGCAGCACTTTCCCCTGGTAGATTCTTCCAGCAGACTCTACCATCTTCTACTTCCCTTCTTGAACCTTCCCTCGATCAGTACCCTTCACCTGTTTCCACCCATCCCCACTGACCCCACTATAACCCTTGCCATGTACAGTACCCTACAAAGGAGCTCCGCTCTAATTTCTCTCCCATGCAATTCCCTCAATATTATAAGTCACCAATGCGGACTTTTAAACGTGCTTTGACGGCGACAGAAAAATGGACACATAACTAGATCCGGAATAGAGAACCTTAACAGTTAGAATGTATTAACTGTGCCTTTGTTCATTATGCACTATTGACGCACTATGCACAAGGACACAAACCAACTGTGGCAGATAATTTCTCAACAACCAACTGTTAAAATGTGACATCTACACAGCGTCACCACACGTCAAAGACAACACAGAGGACAAACAACTCTCAAAACTCGGCGACATTAACAGCACATATCAGCACAGCGTCCCCTCGCGTCTACAATTACAAAACACTGAGTATAACCAACTCTCAAAACAGCACACATCTGCACAGCTCCCCTGCACGTCCACAAAAACAGAACACCGTGGCAAAAAAACATACAGAATAACGCGACGACTGGTCATACCAACCCTCATGCACGATCCACTCTTGGGTAACGAAACAATGCCACTGCTATTCAGTGGCCTAAAATAAAATAAAATGTTTCGCTCCGGATGATCGCTGCAAAGTATAACCTGTGTTTTGATTTAGTGTGCTGATCTTAAAGGTGCATTGAACAAATTTGATACTCCGACTGATGCTCCTGCTGTTGTAGAGTGACTCATGTTGTTTGTCGTTTATAGTGAAAATTCGGTCACAGTTCCTATGATCACTGTTTCATTGCTTTTATGGCTTTATTTTGGTGATTTCGAAAAGTTTTTTGGTTTGGCCATGTTTGTTGTAGTACGGAGTTAGACTGATGGCCTTAATCTAAGTTGTCTTGTGGTTGTTGTTGTTTGACTTGCATCCCACTGGGATTTTTGCACACAGCGTTTGTGTACGGTGCTTTTTCTGCAATATTTTGCTATCTTTTCTTGGATTTTTTGTTTGCACATAGTCACATAGTCACTTTAAGATGTTTTCTTGTTCATGTTTTTGTTTGTTGCGGTTGCACCCGATTCAAGAGCCGAATGGCTCACAGGGCTATACCTAATAAATGAACTTGAAATTGAAGGGAAAATAACGGCAGTCTCAGAACCTGGCTGGCATCTTCAACAGCACTCTGAGCAATTCAACACAGTTGCAGTTTAGGGACTTGGTTGGAGCTATCAACAGCGTGTTGAACAACTTGACGCAGTTGCAGTCTGGGGCATTTATTGTGGAGCTTCCAAACAGCGCTCTAAGCAACTTAGCTCAAAAGCCGAACAAAGCACCAACTCGGCTCTCCCCGTAGCACTGCACAGTGACTCCACTCAGCAGAAGCACCGCGCACCAGGCAGTCCACACAACTGCAACAGCACCCACAATGACTCATCATACATCAGCGTCCCCTAGCAACTGCCCCCACCTTGGGAGCCCCCCCCCAGGCCCCGACAAACACCGCCTCCTGTACACGCATAGCGTTCACCTGAATATTAAAATTGTATCCCACCCTCACAGCATCTCTCTCTACCCTCCCTCGTCGGCAATCGGCTGCCTGTTGCTAGGTCGCCCACCTCTATCTCTCGCCCCTCAGGCCCTGTGAATCAATTTGGCAGGTACAGTCTTCCAATCAGAACCTCGTAAATTCGTTATATTAAACCTGATTTTCTTGGCAACACTAGCCTTCAATCATATATAGCCCCATCGACTCTCACCCCACGCCAACTGGCCTGCCCGGACTGGCCAATTCATGTCCTGCCCCCAGTCAAAGCCAGACTTAGTGGCGTCGTTGCTTCCGGCATCGTTGAGGGTCTTAGCAAATTATTCCCCCCATAACTGCTCACCCCCCCATTACCTCATGTAACCTCAGTCACCTCGGCTCACCCGGGCTAGAAAGCACTTGCACACACCCACACCGTTACAATTACACTGCTGTACCCTACACCACTATATACTACACTACTAGGCAATAACAGCACCACTTTATTAACACGCAAAAAAGCACAACTAAATGTGCCGCAGTGGCGAGATGTTAACTACCTCTCCTGGTGTGCTGGTGGTGGTGGGTTTGATCTCGACCCTGACGCCTACTTTATATTTGGAGTTTGCATGTATCTCTCTCCTTGTGGTAGTATGGATTTTTCCCTGGGTTCTCCGGTTTTTCCCTCCACATTTAGAGATATGCATTAGATTTTTCTGCCATAAAGGTCCACATGTCACTTTATCATGCGAGTGGTGGTGCTAGCAGTCACAATTGCAAATATCTGCCATTCTGATCGCGTTGTGTGTTGCCCAACCTAATTGCTTCACCGCGCTGTATGTACTGTATACACAGTACTGTACTAATGTATAATGTACCCTAAAAGGCCCCACTGCTTCTCGACAATCAACTTGGAATGCTTTACAACTGACTGGTGAGTACCTCGGTAAAAGAGTATTTCTTATATCATAGTTAAAAGGTATGGTTAGTTTATTTCTTTAAAAATGTCATGTACAGTAATCCCTCGCCACTTCGCGGTTCAAGTTTCGCGGCCTCAGTGCATCGCGGATTTTTCAAAAATATTCATCGAAAAATAAAAATTCAAAAATACCGCCATATTGGCAGCCGTATTGCGGAAAGCAGCGTTGTTTCATCGTGATGCGCGAAGAGAAACGGTTTCCCAGGATGCCAGACAAAGAGAGAAACTCTCTCAGAGGCTTTGTACATACGGTTCCCGGCGCGAGATCGACGAATGAGAGCACAAGTGGATGTACAGTATCCCGTGAGCTGATTGGCTGCGCATCATAATACGTATCGTATGAGAGAGTGAATGTATAATATTAAGGTTTTATAATTAAATAGATTTAAGTTAAATATATGTGAGTGAGTGAATGTATAATATTAAGGTTTTATAATTAAATATATTTAAGTAAAATATATATAAAGTATAAATATACATATTTTAAACATTCTGGTACCCACACACACATATACGGAAATTCCTAGGGGGGCCAATCCTACTTCGCGGATTTTCACCTATCGCAAGGGGTTCCGGTCCCCATTAACCGCGATAAACGAGGGATCACTGTACTTGGAAAATTTGATGAACCATAAGTATAACTCTCAAATAACCGGCATATTGATTAACCAGCACTATCCATTTCCCATGGATGTGAGATAAGTTTTTGCTGGATATGTGAAATTTTTTGTAAGTGTTCATAAAATTATAACTCTAAGTAATCAAAAGACATAGCAACAATATTGATTTACTGTAATCACATTACATAGTGTTCACTGCAAATATATTTTTGACTCGATGATGCCTACACCTGCATGCATTCTCAGAATGAGAAGCCAAATGGTAGAACGTTTGATCTTTGTTGAAGAGGTTCACAGTTCAAATCTGTCAGGCAGCCCTTATGATTACTGCAGCAATATTAACCAATAATGTGTCATCTGCTTTACAGTGGATGTTTAAAAAACTTTGGCTTCAGGGTCAAAATTTTGCAAAATTAGAAAAATTTGCCACAAATAACCAAAATGGGATTACATATGAATCATCTCCCCACCCTACTGGCAGTCTCTAGCCCATATGCATTGTTGGATATGTAAAATGCGAAAGTAAAATATGCATATATTTATGTCAGCACCATATACATATCAAGATTATTATGATAAAAGGTGAATGCTATGGAGGTTTTTTTGTCTCGTGCCCCTGTATATAGGCCTACCCAACCTGCAGGTCCACACATGCTGGCTGCTCCTATTCTGCATTGTCCAAAGAGTCCACATCAACATCCACAACCTGCTGGGGTTCATCTCACTCTCCCTCAAGAGTCCAACCTCTCCAGCTTCATGCTGTCTCCATCGACAACTTGGAAGCTGAATTGGAGTAAAATCTTCAACTCCACACATTTGTAATGAGAAAGACCAGTGAATAATGTGGATGAAATGGAGCTTCTTTGTCTCAAGCTCAAGGTGACACATCTATCTGGTCTCCATTTGATTCTGTATTGCCTGAAAATTCCACCCACACCTCCACATCCACAAACTGCTGATGGTGGCCTCGCTCTGCCTCAGAGTCAGAATTCTCCTCCTGTTTCACACTGCTTCCATTGATGTGATGGTCGGATTTTGGAGTTGAATTTACATGTTCACATTTCACATTCACTTCTTCACGCTTCACCATCACTTCTTCACATTTCACCTTCACTTCTTCACTCTTCACATTCACTTCTTGATATTTTATTCTTGCTTCTTGACATTTCACCTTCACTCCTGGCCATGTTTCATATCTGGAATGTTTTTCTGATTCTTGTTTCATGAGGTATGAGCTCATTCCAGAACTTTGACTTTCACGTGTCGATTTCTGATTAATTTCCTTGTGAATCTTTTGATGCCTGTTTCGAATCCCTAACTGTCGAAACGCCTTCCCACACACAGTGCACTGGAAGGGTTTCTTTCCTGTGTGTATATTCCGGTGGTTGTGAAGAACTGATGACCGTGCAAACGCCTTTCCACACAGAGTGCACTTGAAGGGTTTCTCTCCTGTGTGTGTTCTCTGGTGTCTGTGAAGATCTGATGACAGTGCAAACGCCTTCCCACACACAGCGCACTTGAAGGGTTTCTCTCCTGTGTGTGCTCTCTGGTGTCTGTGAATATCTGATGACAGTGCAAACGCCTTCCCACACACAGCGCACTTGAAGGGTTTCTCTCCTGTGTGTGTTCTCTGGTGGATCTTAAGATCTGATGACCGTGCAAATGCCTTCTCACACACAATGCACTTGAAGGGTTTCTCTCCCGTGTGTATTCTCAGGTGCCTTTGAAGATCTGATGACCGTGCAAATGCCTTTGCACACAGAGTGCACTTGAAGGGTTTCTCGCCTGTGTGTGTTCTCTGGTGTCTGTGAAGATCTGATGACAGTGCAAACGCCTTCCCACACACAGTGCACTTGAATGGTTTCTCCCCTGTGTGTGTTCTCTGGTGCTGCCTCAAGCTTCCAGTGTGATCCGTGCTGTATGGGCACTGGTCGCACTGGTGTATTTTAGTACCAAGTTGGGCTGAGTGTCTTGGCTCCATTTGAATGATGCTGCAGAGCAAAGTGGCAGAGGAACTGGGAGCTGTAGACAGAACACATGAATATCCACACGATGTATGTGAGCATAGATGCACACAGGTATACACATATATACATTTACACATGACATTCACCTATGACATACACATCTATACTCAAGCATTCACGAGAAATAAAAAAAAAATCATCCCCAATGCACCATACAAGCTCATTTAAGGCTTGATATGCTATTGACAATCACCTATTGACCTGGCACAACAGACAATGTGAGTGCAAGTGGTCAGCATTATGCCTGGAGGTCCCTTGTATCTTCAATATCAATTCATAATCAATGCTAATCCATAACTCAATGTACACAATTTCGGTTGCGTCTGGCTACTGAAGAAATGTTGACTTTAGCAACTTTCTGCTAAAAATAAAGGGTGTTAAAAATAAAACAATTTGCAATGGACAAATAATGTAGCAAAATGGACAAAGTAATGTTCAATTGGAAATTGGAGGTCCAAAGCCAGGATCAGTTTTGCTTGAAAGCTCGAATTGACACGTGTTGCTTTAGCTGTGTATTTGCTGTGTTCATATCCTGTTTCCATGCTTGTAAAACATTGCATGGAAGAAAAAAATATATAACTTTCATTAAACCTTGGTGTTTAATAGAGTCAACATACTTTACAGTAAATACAAACTTTCGACTAACACACTGGCACGATGAACAAGGTGGTGGTGTGGTCAGAACCATGCTTGGCTGCCTGTATCTGCTCAGTACTGACGCTCATTTCACCAAGCAATTAAATGACGATCAATCAACCCAGTGGAGGATCACAATAAGTTATATCACTTGTCAATAATGTCTACTGTTAGCAATAATCCAACTCTGATTGTTGGATACATAATGCAGTGGACTAACAACTTCGCCTCGTTCTCCATGTAGATATGCTCTTACGTAAATGTTTCACATGGATAAATAACAGATTATATAAACAAAACAGCCACCATTCAACACTAATTGGAAGCAACATCATCACAGTGCTCATGTCAGGATAGGTGCAATTTAAGGCCATGTAAGTGTGGAAAACTTTCCAGCAGGTCATGGGAATTATACAGGTATCAAGGGATGATTGACTAAGTTGACTGCCAGATACACCACCTGTGCTCCCCACTGTGGCAACAATGCGTTTTAGCCACTCAGTGCTCTCACTATTGATGTGGGCATCGCTCCTCCGACCTCGTTGCAGGGCAAATGCCTCCAACTGGCCTGCAGCATTCCTCACGAACCTCCTCCACAGAGGCCGATCTTGACACCGCTGGATACAGTCTTTGGCAAATCCACTCAGCTCCAGATCCTACTATACCGTATCAGTTCATCTCTTTTCCAGCCCTATCATGCCCGTTTAGCCCCTTTATCCAACCAAGCAGAGGCTGCTTGGGCATGCGGTGGCTGGGCATGCAGACATGATCCAGCAAACAGACCTTTGCCCGCTGGAGCTCACTGATGGGAATGTGTCCAGATATTTCAAGGATTTGTGAGCTCCTCACACAATCCAGCCTGGTTAAACTCAAGATGGATGATAGGCAGGCCAGCCTGAATGAATCCTAAAACCTCTCTCTCCCATGATATAAATAGCAACCCTCAGAGTATACACAGTGTACATACACGCACTGTACACACCCACTGTAGACACAAAGATCCCCCGTATAGCTTTAACAGACTTCATATTCTTTGTTCTTTCTATAAAGTCACGTAGAAAGAAAATAAAAATAACAGAAAATATAAATATTATTTTAATTGTATTTTGTTATTTTAATTGTGATAACATTTACTTTAATACAATAAAAAATTGTATTATTTTTATTTTCTATCTACGTGACTTTACCGAAAGAACCAAGAATATGAATTCCTGCAGTCACAAAAGTTAAGTCAAAGCCTTAACAGACTTTTGGGGTAAGTGCTGTTAGTATCTATGAAGGCCGATACAGTTCACGTGGGGGTGGGTGGCCAGCACCACACCTGACCGCCTTTGTCTCCCCAGTGGTGATGTTTACATACCACACCAGGTACTCATTAGAGGCGGAGTCGACCTAGGGGAGGCCCAAGAACCGGCTCAGTTAATCGTCACTGTGGCCATGAGCGGGAATCGAACTCAGGTCGCCGGGTTTGCAGCACAGCGCGCTAACCACTGCGCCACGTATAGTGCAGAGTGTCCATATAATGGATACACGTTGTACAGTGTACACACGTAATGTACACATACGCATTGTACATGCAGTGTAAAGTACGCAGTGTATACTGTATACAGTAAACACGAAGTGTACAGTGAACACTTGGAACATACATGCGTACAGTGTACACAATGATCACGTTGTTGTTGAACTCACGCACTCAAGGAATCTCTGTAGAATAGAGGAATTTTGGATTAATATAAATAAATGTAAACGCTAAAACCACTGCTCACCACACCACTTCACTCACCCCGATTTCTCTCTCGCTCAGTCTCTGACGTCACTACACGCACGTCATCAGCGCGAGATGGCTGGGGGAGGTGTACCCTGCTAGTGACGTCATGTGATCAAGTAACTCCACCCCTCACGCGTACCAGCGCGTGACGTCATGTATGTTTGGTCCATGCCGAATGCCCTCCCAGTAAAATTCAAATTTGGGCAAAGCCACGCCCATTCATCTCATTAACAATTTATTTAAATTCGATTCATATTCTTTGGTTCTTTCGGTAAAGTCACGTAAATAGAAAATAATAATAAAAAATAAGCTAAAAATAATTTTCTTATTTTCTATCTACGTGACTTTACTGAAAGAACCAAAGAATATTAATTCCTGAAGTCACGAAATTTTCAATCAAAATTTAACTGCCTCTACGGGGAGGATTTCCACATAACCATAATATCTTTTAACAAACTCCGAGACAAGAAAGCTCATCTGATCGAGTCACTTACATTTCTGAAGAGATGCCACGACTCTAAGGTAATACCAGAGGTGTAAAGTACTTGAGTAATTTTACTTGATTACTGTACTTAAGTATTATTTTTGGGGATTTTTACTTTACTTGAGTACGAATAAAAATCAATACTTTTACTTAATTATTTTTTTTTGAAAAAAAAGTACTTTTTACTCCTTACAATTTTTTTTACAGTCAAAAAGTACTTATTTTTTGGAGATCACGTCATTCTATTTTCCCTTGCTATTACCAAACCAATTGAATTGCGCTGATGCCCAGTTTAATTTAAATGTTATTTATTCTGCCTATGAAAATCGTTTTCACATTGCATGAAATTGGTTAGACATGTTCATTGGTCCTTTGGAAGTGACGTCGGATCACATCTATTACCACAATGCACAGCACCTTGACCTGGAAATTAGAGAAATTATAACAGTCAATCAGTGGAAGAAAATGGAGGAAAGACGGTGTTTTCAGCTGCGAGCACAGTCCAAAATCAGCCACAGGATCAAGAGCACCCGTGGCCGTATCTTAGCGAATTCTTTTCTTTTAGTGGTATTAATAAGGATTCATTCAAGATGAAATGTGTTCTTTGTCTCCCGCTTAATAAGGAAATATCGGCCTTCAAAAGTTCGCCATCAAACTTAAGGAAGCATATTGAGGTAAGTACGTTAAGTATTTTGTTTTACTGATAGTTTTTGTGTGTGCATGTTTCGACCTTGACGGCGCGCCTTTTATATGTGTAGTAGGCCTATTTTCACTAATGCATGCGATTGATAATATAAGGCTCACGTAATAAAATGCTAAAATGCATTTGTAATTGTCTGTAAATTATTTGCTATGGTAACGTTAGGTCCACGGGAAATTTGGCGCCTATAGCAGTATTGCTTTGAATCATCATTATCGTTCCGTGCTCTCATTGTGTTTGAATTCATGCACAACACAAGAAAACCAAGCGAGAAATTTTTATTTTTAATAATTACCAAACATGTTGTATTGTCAAAACGGTAACACTTTACAATAAGGTTCATTAGTTAATGTATTAACTAACATTAACTAACCATGAGCAATACATTTGTTACTGTATCTGTTAATCTTTGTTAACGTTAGTTAATAGAAATACAGCTGTTCATTGTTTGTTCATGTTAGTTCACAGTGCATGAACTAATGTTAACAATATTTTAATAAAGTATTAGTAAATGTTGAAATTAACATGAACAAAGATTAATAAATGCTGTATACGTGCAGTTCATTATTAGTTCATGTTAACTAATGTAGTTAACTAACGAACCTTATTGTAAAGTGTTACCGTCAAAACTAATATAATGAAATCAATTCACCCTGTCATGTCAGCCTTACAGTCCTGTGTTTTTGTCAATATTATCAGAAATTAAATTAATGTTTGATAGTCACTAAATGCTACTCTATTTCTAAAATCAACAAGTATTTAACATTATAAAGTGTGCAATTGGATGCAAATGTCAGTTTTATTAATGCTGTAATTAGAGAGTGCATGTGTAATTGTTACATTTATATTGAAGAAAAATATTTATTTGTTGTTTTTACGGAGAATTCACCCAAATCACCTAAAAAACTACTCTAAATTGACAGCACAGAAGAGAAAGATCGGGACCTCCACCCATGCTTCCAGCAGTAAGCACCTGAAAGTTGACTCAGTTTTTCCAGTCAAACATGTGTCTCCAGTCACTGTGAACAAAGCTATATTAAGGTACATCATTCAAGGACTTCATCCTTTCAGCACTGTTGATCTGCCATAATTTAAAGAGCTGATTAGTACACTGCAGCCTGGCATTTCTGTCATTACAAGGCCTACTTTACACTCCAAGATAGCTGAAGCTGCTCTGATCATGAAACAGAAAGTGACTGCTGCCATGAGTGAAGTTGAATGTATTGCAACCACAACGGATTGTTGGACTGCACGTAGAAAGTCATTCATTGGTGTAACTGCTCACTGGATCAACCCTGAAAGTCTTGAAAGACATTCCGCTGCACTTGCCTGCAAAAGATTAATGGGCTCTCATACTTTTGAGGTACTGGCCAGTGCTATGAATGATATCCACTATGAGTATGAAATACGTGACAAGGTTGTTTGCACAACCACAGACAGTGGTTCCAACTTTCTGAAGGCTTTCAGAGTTTTTGGTGTGGGAAACAATGATATCGAGACTGAGGCAAGAAGGTGTGAAAGTGATGACACTGATTCTGAAGGCTGTGGTGAGGGAAGTGATGGTGTGGAATTCCAAGAATGCCTCTCGAGTCCTGGACCAAGACGATGGCTTCGAATTCCAGCTACCAAAACATCAAAAGTGTGCCTGTCACTTAACCTAGTCTCAAGCGTTGATGCCCAAAAAGCTCTCTCAAATAAACACACTACAAGAATCTCTACAGATCTGTCTTTGGCAAATGCCAAGCTTTATGGAATAAAAGCAGCCAATCGGCTCTAGCAGCTGAAGCTGTTGAAGCAGAAAGCAGGCTTCAGCTTTTAAGGCCAAACCAAACGCGGTGGAATTCAACTTTTATGGCTGTTGACAGAATTCTTTAAATTTGCAAAAAGGCAGGAATATATGCACCTCTCTTGAGGTTCCAATGTAAGTGTTTTTCCCCTCTATTGATGTAAACAAATGTGGGTTGTTGTATACTCTTTGATTATGCTGATTTCTCCTGTAGGTTTAATCCAGCAGAAATGCTGTTCTTGACAGAGTGGGCCAACACAATGCATTCAGTTGCAAAAGTACTCGACATCTGCTGCCTAGTGTCCATCAGTTAAGCTTGAAACTTCAGCGACTCCACCATTCTCTCAGGTACTGTGACCCACTTGTGGATGCCCTACAACAAGGAATCCAAACACGATTCAAGCATATGTTTGAAGATCCTGAGATCATCGCAGCTGCCATCCTTCTCCCTAAATTTCGGACCTCTTGGACAAATGATGAAACCATCATAAAACGAGGTAAATGAATGCAAGCAACATACACTTGACGAATTCTAATCTGGGCAACATTTGAGCCATACCAATATTTTTTATTTTTTATTTTTTTGCACTTTTTAGGAATATTATGATCCGATCTTTGGCTGTGATCTCAATATGAATATTGATGTATAGTATTCTTGCAGCAGGTTGTAGTTATCCCTCAGTGTTTCTTGAAACAAAACTCTCGTATCATATGTGGCTTTGGAAATGCTGTTAGAATTTATGCTAAAATAAGGGATTTGCATGATTTTAGACATTTAGATGTAGATGACTGCACGTAAATGTAGTTAATGACAAAATCCATAAAATTTGTTCCCAGTCAGAAGCCCCTCAACCAAACTTTTCTTTGTGTCTGCTCACTCTGCTTGTAGGCATGGACTACATCAGAGTGCATCTGGAGCCTTTGGACCACAATAAGGAATTGGCCAACAGTTCATCTGATGATGAAGATTTTTCAGCTTCTTTGAAACCGACAACACATGAAGCCAGCAAAGAGTTGGATGGATATCTGGCCTGTGTTTCAGACACCAGGGAGTCTCTGCTCACGTTCCCTGCTATTTACAGCCTCTCTATCAAGACTAATACACCTCTTCCTGCATCGGCTGCCTGTGAGAGGCTTTTCAGCACTGCAGGATTGCTTTTCAGCCCCAAAAGAGCTAGGCTTGACACTCACAATTTTGAAAATCAGCTTCTGCTTAAGTTAAATCTGAGGTTTTACAACTTTGAGTAGCATGTTGCATACTGGCATTAGATAGACTTATAGTTTGATAATTAAATACAAACAGTTCTAAAGCAGGATAAAACATTGTATGCATTTCATTTAATGTTTTTTGAGATTAAAAACTTAAACAAGAATCTCTAGTTTTCATTCTTGCTGTTACTTTTACTTCTTTAATACTCAAGTACAATTTTAATGTGGTACTTTTTTACTTTTACTCAAGTAAGATTCTAGCCAGATACTTTTACTTTTAATTGAGTAAAATTTTCCCTCAGTACTTGTACTTTCACTTGAGTAACATTTTTGAGTACTTTTTACACCTCTGGTGGTGAGACAAGGCCATAAAGAAGGCTGTCTCTGGCGTAGGCTAATCCGTTTCAAAGACAATGCCATATACAGTAGAACCTCTGGTCACGAACGCTTCTGACCACGACCAAATTGAGTTCCGACCAAAAAAAATCACAAAATTTTTGAATCTGGTCACGAACACAAACTCGTGTGGTGATCAAACACGGCCGCGGCCGATTTCCCCTTCCGCGTAATTTTTTTTGTAAGTGCCAAATTTCCTGTTGTTTACAAACAACAGCGACCCACATGTGGCCGCTTGCTCAGTCAGACTCGCTTAGTAATCGGTCTCGGTAAGATATTAATTTTGTGAGTGTAGTCATACCCCTCCCCCATCATTCAAGCCATAATTTAGAGAGCGAAAGCGCTGAGTACGTAAATCGCTAACATAAGAACCCGTTAATCTTTTCTCGCGTCATTCATACGATGATGCGGTGAAGTAAACGTTCATACGAAATTACGGTGAATGCTTCCAAAAACAATACTGTACCCAAATATTACTGTTAACTTACTTTCAATAGAAACATGAATTGCTCATACGAATATTCTCTCTCTCAGAATCGATCGACTGATGTAGCAGACGAAACAATCATCATCTTGTTGAACGATTCTAAACCTTGTTCAAGGTTTTCTCAGTGTTATTCAATGTTTTTACATTTAGTTTACTGTTACACTGTGAATTCTATGGCATAATTAACTATTTTTGTGCTTAAAAATCTTTAAAAAACAATATTTATATACAATTCGTAGGAGTCTGGAACGGATTCATCGTATTTACATACAATCCAATGGGGAAATTAGGTTCGAGTCACGAACAAATCGGGTTGCGACTAAAGTTATGGAACGAATTATGGTCGTGACCAGAGGTTCTACTGTATTATAATCATAGCATGTTTTTGTTTGCATGTTCACCACAAGTACGTGTGGTTCATTCAGACTTAATTCCTTTGGAAAGGTATCTATTTGGTGTTTGAATATCTTAACACCTGTTTTATTGCCAGAAAGGGTAAACTATTCTTATTTTTACCAAAAAGGTCCCATGAAATAGTAGGTGTGTTGTCTATTTGCTTTATTTGAACACCTGAGCACCGCCTCCTGTCTCATTGCCAGACAGGATAACACCTCTTCTCATATATGTATTTTAAATCATATTGATAGTGCTGGCAAAAAAGGTCCGATAGACATACCAAGTGTGTGTGTTTGCATTGAGTGGTGGCGCAGCGGTTAGCATGCTGCCACCTCACTACCAGCCCGGTGGAGAGAGACACGAGGTCGATTGCTGCTCACGGTCAACCAACGGTCACAAATATCCGAACCCGTTGTCCCTGAGCTGTGCGGTGTGTGAGTGGTGTGAGTGATGAGTGTGGGTGGTGAGTGCTGGGTGGAGTGAGTGGTGAGTGGTGTGAGCGGAGTGAGTGGTGAGTGATGAGGAGCATGAATTGTGGGTGTGAGTGGTGTGTTTGGTGAGTGTGTTGGTGAGTGTGAGTGATGAATGTGGTGGTGTGAGTGGTGATTGTGAGTTGTGAAGAGTGAGTAGTGAGGAGTATGAGTGGTGAGGAGTGTTTGGTGAGTGTGAGTGGTGAGTAATGAGGAGTGTCAGTGGTGAATGTGAGTGGAAAGTGTGAGTGTTTGTTGAATGTGAGTGGTGTGTGTCGGTGGTCAGTGGTGTGAGTGGTGAGCATGAGTGGCGAGGAGTGTAAGTGGTGAGGAATGTGATTGGTCAGGAGTGTTTGGTGAGTGTGAGTTACGAATGGTGTGGGTGGTGAGTGTGAGTGGTGAGTGTATTTGGTGAGTATGAGTGGTGAGTTTTGGTGAGGAGTAGTGAGGGGTGTGAGCAGAACCGGCCCTAGACCTTTGGGGGCCCTAAGCAAAATTTGGTTGGAGGCCCCTTTGATGTATGATTTTTTCACCCACTCGCTAGCAGTGACTCTAGGGGGCCCTCTGCTGGCCACGGGGCCCTTTGCAATTGCAAGGGTCGCTTAGTGGCTGGGCCGGCTCTGGGTGTGAGTGGTATGTTGTTTGAGTGGTTAGAAGTGTGAATGATGTGAGGAGTGTGAGTGGTGAGTGTAGTGAGTATTTTGTGTTTTGTGAGTGTGGGTGGTGTGTTTGGTGAGTGTGAGAAGTGTGTTTGGTGGTGAGTGCGAGTAGTGAGGTGGGGGCGGGGCAAAACGTTAAGGGGGCGGGGCGAGATCTATTCTGGTGACGACATTTGAAGGGGGCGGTGCCATACATTCTACGTCACCCGAGCGAGCCAATACGTCATCAGTGTGTCAACACTTTCGGCTCAAGCTCAAAGCGAAAATGGCTGCGCACGTAACTGGCACAATTCTTGTCGACTCTTCATCGCAATACCCCGGCGTAAAGGTAAGAAACAAATCTATATTTTTATATTGAATGTAACAATCCTTGAAGTGTACTGCATCGATTGTTTAAATATAGACGAATATTTTTTTTTTTATCGAGGAGGGCAATGTTCTTTAATGGCTTTATCAAAGAACATTGACGTTAAATGTTCTCTTAAACACGGGGTCGGCAACCTGCCTTGCGGGTGGCTCTTTAAACGACTGCAGTGCGGCTCCAGTTTACCATGTTGTACATATACCTTGAGGACAATGTCCGTGTACATGTTGTACATGTACCTTAACCACGATGTCAGTGTGTGTGAGTATGTGAATGAGTGTGAGTATGTGAGTGAGTTAATTGAGTGAGTGAAGTGTGTTAGTGAGTGGGTTAAGTGTGTAAGTAAGTTAATTATGTGAGTGTGTGACCGAGTTAAGTGTGTGAATGATTTGAGTGTGAGAGTGTAGGTGAGTGTCTGAGCGATGAGAGTGTGATCGGTGAGTGAGTTAAGTGTGTGAGTGAATGCCTGAGTTAGTTACGTGAGTGTGTGTGAGTTAGTAAAGTTAAGTGTCTGGGTGAATGAAATAAGTGAGTGGTTGAGCGAGTTCATTAAGTGTGTGAGTGAATGTGTTCGTGAATTAAGTGTGTGAGTGTGACACTGTGTGAGTGAGTGGGTTAGTTAAGTGTGTGAGCTAAATGTGTGAGTGAGTGAAGTGTGTGATTGCCTGACTTAAATGTGTGAGTGTGTAAGTGGGTTAGTTAGGTGTATGAAGGATTGTGTGAGTGAGTTAAGTGTGTGAGTGCGAGATTGTGTGAGTGTGCGTGAGTGTGTGAGTGAGTGAGTTAAGTGTGTGAGTGAGTTAAGCACGTGAGTGAGTTAAGCACGTGAGTGAGTTAAGTGAGTGAGTGAGTCTGTGAGTGAGTTAAATGTGTGAATTATTTGAGTGAGAGTGTGGGTGAGTGAGCAATGCGAGTGTGAGTGGTGAGTGAGTTAAGTGTGTGAGTGAATACGAGAATGTAAGTTAGTTGAGCTAAGTGTGTGAGTGAGTGGGCGCAGTTAACCCCCACGAAAGGTGCAAAAATCGGTGATCAATAAATCCGCACGTACGTACATTGAACTTCATTCGCACCCTGCCTAGCCACAGCTGTATCTTATCTCCACCACCACCCCCGCTCATGTCCCTAATCCGTGACCTCAGATCGACAATAGACTCGTTAATGGCCGCTTCGAGAAGCTGATGGACCTGGACAAAGGGTCGACTTCCAGGTTCTTCAAATGCTTCGACTACATTCGTGAGGAGGAAGTGGCACTGAAGATAACTTGCACAAAGGGGTGAGTGAGTGACGACGGATGACGACGAGTCGACCTAGGGGAGGAGTTCCAGGAATGGTTCAGATAATCTCCATCACTGGTGTTGGCCATGAGCGGCAATCGAACTTAGGTCGCTGGGCTCATAACTCGGCGTTAACCACTGCTACACTACCGCTCCCCACAACTCTCCAACACACACACAACAACCCGGTTAGTGCTGAACTTAGTAACTAATAGGCACCGTTCTGTTTACGTGACAAACGGGCGGCGGTAGTGGCGGGGTTTAACAATGCATTTATACTTATTCGATCTAACCAAATAAAAAGCCTCCTTTATTTATGAATAATTTCACATTTTCTTTCTCTTATTACCTTTGCAGCATGAGTGGACCGGATATAAATCGTGAGATATTCTTCCTGAATTTGTTGAGAAGCAGCGACCGTGTCATCCACCTCAAGGAACATTTATTCAGGGGAAAGTTTATATTCCTCGTGCTGGAACACGTCAGGTAAAGAGGTCGCCACCAAACCCCATCGTTGTTGTTCTGTCGTATGGCTGCTCCTGATGATGTAGATACAGAGCTACAACAACAACGACTACTACAATGTCACATTCAAGGTGGTCGAGTCACAGACAAACTGCATCAGCAGGAGCAGTAGTTGGAGTAGTATCATCACTGTGATGTCTCTATTTGTCTGTGGGTCTATGCATTTCAAGTAGCCATTAATTAAGACTTAAGTGGCCATGAAGTGAGACTCAAGTGGCCATTTTGTTAGACTTATGTGGCCATTAAGTTATACTTCAGTGAGGGTGGCCATTAAGTTTAAACTTCTGGACCCATTAAGTTAGACTATGGTGGACATTAAGTGAGACTTAAGTTGGGCCTACATGATTGTTAAGTTAGACATAAATGAGAGTGGTCATTAAGTCAGACCTGCGTGGCCATTAAGTTAGACTTAAGTTAGACTCAAGTGGCCATTAGGTTGAGATTTTAAGTAGCCGTGAAATAACGTGCCACACATTAACTTGTTCGCTGATGTTGCCGGACTTCATAAAGCGTTGCTGCTGCTGCTCACTGGTACTAACAGCCACCTAGTCCCCAATAGTCTCATTAAAGGCTACATGGAGAGGTATCTTTTTGTTTTGTTTTTGCGCTGCAAACCCCAGCATGGGCAGCCTTCTGCAGGTGGTGAAGTCCAAAGGCGCTTTGGATACGCAGCTCCTCAAGCGCTACGCACGCTCCCTCATGGAGGCACTGGCTGTCCTAAAGAGAAAGGGAGTCGTGCATGGAGACATCAAGCCGGTAAGTGGTGCGCCATAGCTGGGGGATGTTATACATCTACTAAACTAAAACTAAACTTTTTATTTTTAATTTGTTAAAGGCCTCACTGAGCTACATAGCTATTTTTTTCAGAAGCAACTCCTAGCATTCACAAATTATAGCAGCTCAACGAAGTGGCTTATCATTATTATCATCGTCATGTCGAAATTTATGGCAGCAGCCAAATACTCTAAATGTATATTTCTGTAGGCTGATGGTGGTGTGCATTTTTCTCCGATCTAAGCCAACAAAAAATAAACCTTTATTATGAATAATGGTCGGGAAAGCTGTACGAACTACTACATGTTACACAGATTAACTTGGTGGAAATTATCAGAACATTAATCGGCCCACTCTGCGATTCAAATTAATTTGGTGTTGTTTGTGTTTATTTATTTTATACTAACTTTACTACCCGGCTTCGCCCGAGACTTGGATTCTTTCTAGATTTGAAGTTTTCGTGACTGCAAGGATCCATACTCTTTGGTTCTTTCGGTAGAGTTACGTAGCTACAGTGAGGGAAAAAATATTTGATCCCCTGCTGGTTTTGTACGTTTTCCCACTGACAAAGAAATGATCAGTCTATAATTTTAATGGTAGGTTTATTTGAACAGTGAGAGACAGAATAACAACAACAAAATCCAGAAAAATGCATGTCAAAAATGTTATGAATTGATTGGCATTTTAATGAGGGAAATAAGTATTTGACTCCTCTGCAAAACATGACTTAGTACTTGGTGGCAAAACCCTTGTTGGCAATCACAGAGGTCAGACGTTTCTTGTAATTGGCCACCAGGTTTGTACACATCTCAGGGGGGATTTTGTCCCACTCCTCTTTGCAGATCTTCTCCAAGTCATTAAGGTTTCGAGGCTGACATTTTGCAACTCGAACCTTCAGCTCCGTCCACAGATTTTCTATAGGATATAGGTCTGGAGACTGGCTAGGCCACTCCGGACCTTAATGTGCTTCTTCTTGAGCCACTCCTTTGTTGCCTTGGCCGTGTGTTTTGGGTCATTGTCATGCTGGAATACCCATCCACGACCCATTTTCAATGCCCTGGCTGAGGGAAGGAGGTTCTCACCCAAGATTTGACGGTACATGGCCCCGTCCATCGTCCCTTTGATGCGGTGAAGTTGTCCTGTCCCCTTATCAGAAAAACACCCCCAAAGCATAATGTTTCCACCTCCATGTTTGACGGTGAGGATGGTGTTCTTGGGGTCATCGGCAGCATTCCTCCTCCAAACATGGCGAGTTGAGTTGATACCATAGAACTCCATTTTGGTCTCATTTGACCACAACACTTTCACCCAGTTGTCCTCTGAATCATTCAGATGTTCATTGGCAAACTTCAGACGGGCATGTATATGTGCTTTCTTGAGCAGGGGGACCTTGCGGGCAGTGCAGGATTTCAGTCCTTCACGGCGTAGTGTGTTACCATCTGTTTTCTTGGTGACTATGGTCCCAGCTGCCTTAAGATCATTGACAAAATCCTCCCGTGTAGTTCTGGGCTGATTCCTCACCGTTCTCATGATCATTGCAACTCCACGAGGTGAGATCTTGCATGGAGCCCCAGGCCGAGGGAGATTGACAGTTCTTTTGTGTTTCTTCCATTTGCGAATAATCGCACCAACTGTTGTCACCTTCTCACCAAGCTGTTTGGCGATGGTCTTATAGCCCATTCCAGCCTTGTGTAGGTCTACAATCTTGTCCCTGACATCCTTGGAGAGCTCTTTGGTCTTGGCCATGGTGGAGAGTTTGGAATCTGATTGATTGATTGCTTCTGTGAACAGGTGTCTTTTATACAGGTAACAAGCTGAGATTAGGAGCACTTACTTTAAGAGTGTGCTCCTAATCTCAGCTCGTTACCTGTATAAAAGACACCTAGGAGCCAGAAATCTTTCTGATTGAGAGGGGACAAATACTTATTTCCCTCATTAAAATGCCAATCAATGTATCACATTTTTGACATGCATTTTTCCGGATTTTGTTGTTGTTATTCTGTCTCTCACTGTTCAAATAAACCTACCATTAAAATTATAGACTAATCATTTCTTTGTCAGTGGGCAAACGTACAAAATCAGCAGGGGATCAAAGACTTTTTTCCCTCACTGTACATTGGGGAAACCAAACGACATGTCTCGGACCGCATCCGTGAACACAAGGCAGACCTGTAACACGGTAGGACCAACTCCTCAGCCGTGGCAGATCATTGTTATAATTCAGTGGACTCACATAACATTGGTTTGTCCAAGACGGAGGTTCTCTGCAAGCCATCCGGCTACCATGAGAGATTCGTTCATGAGGCCATCCACATATACAAACACAGAGACAATTTCAACCGAGAAGATGGATTCTGCCTCAGCAATCATTGGCAGGACGTGATAAACAATTTCGGGTCTTGATTGATTGTGTTCATGTTCACGGTGACTTTCAGAACGCATTACATTCGCTGGCATTAACTATATAGCTTTTGTTTTCTCTTCATGGATCGGAGTCTTTTCTTCGCTGCAAGTTTCCTGCTACCACTCTCCCATTGACATATTTCTTTGCTTCCTCTTAGTACCTTTCACGTGACTGTCAATGGTAAGGCATATAGTAGATTGTATAATAATAAATATTATAATAGTGTAATGTTTAATATAATCTATAAGGTAATATGTAGTATCATAATTGTATAGTGAATATACAGCTGTATGGTATACATTAGGGTTTGTAGAGTAATACATAGTTTAATATTACAATGTATAGTCTAAGGTAGTGTATAGTAACGCAGTGTATAATTCAATGTTGGGGTTTGTCTATGGCAGTGTTGTATCTATGCCTTTTTTTTATTATTATTAATTAATATTAAGAATTCTGCCAACATACATAATATTTTTAATAGACATGGGGCAACTTGGGAGCGCACAAAGACGAGCAAAAACCCGTTTTCCAACTGGCGTGCACACCTACCTTCAAAGGCCAGGAAGCGTGAAAGAGACAACAATCAAATGTCATAAAGACTCCCCGAATTTCACACAAAAGGAAAAAGGGAGGGGGGAATTGTAAGGGGGTGTTAGGATAACACCCACACTTCAGAAGCCCCCCTCACAATACAAAAAAAATGCGTTGGCAACCAGAACACACAGACGGGTTTTGAACCATGTTAGTTATACAAAAGTTACCAACTTAGCCATGCAGATTAAGCAAACATTATCTATCCTCGCTCCAATTGGAAACCAGACTACAGTCTGCACCAGGGTCGCGATTCATCATTTGTTAATTAAATACTGACATTATTTACCTTAATAATTTCTACGCGGCATGACCAAGGCATCAAAGAATAATTATGGCAGTCAGGGTCGCTCCTAAGCCAGATAAAATAACAACAAGCTAAGTCAAATAATAAGTACGAAATTAGAGTGGATCTCCTAGGAGAATTAAGGGCGGAGAAATCTATCATAATTAACCAACATGCAACACTCCAGGGAAAGCGAGCAGCTCACAGCCGTCTTTGTCTTCCTGAGAGAAACGGCCACAGAGCAGGCACAAAGCCAGGAAATGACCCTCATAAAAGTTCGGGTCGAGCGAGCGACGGCTCGAGAAAGGGAATTAACAGTGCCTCTAAAAAAAAAACACGCGCAGTGTGCTCCACGCGGTGGAGCACAGCCGTCTTTGTCTCCCCGCAGCACGGACAAAAAGATTTGTGCACGTGAGCAAATAACATTTCCCCATAAAGAGATCAAACCACGATGGGAATACCGTGAACACGGCTACGGCATACCTTGAGTCGCTTGCAATCAAATCACAATAATACTAAGCAGCCTAATGAGTCGCATTTTAACTTCCAAACCAAACACAACTTAAGCTGTGTGAGACAAAGGATAAACGCCCAGAGCGAGGGAAGGGATTCTAGAAATTGCTTAACGCGTAGGCTTTCGCGACCAATATTATTCATAATCAAAAACATAGATTATGATTCTTTTTTTGTAACCTCGGTATGAACGCGAATCATCGGTCCGGTTTAGTTTAAGGACTCGTGTAGCGCCGTCGCGAGGAAACCCCCCCACCCCTCCTTCCAGAATTATTGCGGGCAACTGCGTCTTTTGAAATACCATTTCCTCCAATAAACACACGGACGGGCACACACACGACACGGACGCAGATGCGTCCACACACACGAACAACGGAAATAGTTATATGGTCCCGGCCTTTGAACAACTCGGAAACCGAGTGGATTTTCCCGATATAAGCCGAGGCAAAATCCATTCAAATCATCTCGTCTCCGGGGCTACGGCCCCCACCAGAGATCTCCAGGGCTCCGGCCCCATCTCATCTCAACGCCAACGACGAAGCTCTTCCATCATCCCAAATGACGATGTTCGCGGGGTAGCGACGTGCATCGATAAGCTGAGGTCTGCACCACCTAAGAAGAATCGCTACCCTGAGTCGCCGAGCTGCGAGTGAAGCTGACGGAGATTCCAGCTATCACTCTCGAGCCAACAACTTCAACGCAACGTCAATACCAGCAACAAACGAAAGCATCGTTCATCGCCAGAGCGACAACCAACGAGAACCGACTCGTCATCCAGCTACGAGAGCGCGCAACCGCGCCGTCAGCTACGAGAGCGCGCAA
>JAAXLI020001475.1:0-10000 GCA_014621495.2 Entosphenus tridentatus
GATGTTGATGACAACAATGAAGATCACGATGTTGATTCTGCAGGCGTACTGCAGCATCCTGTACCTGAAGCCGCGTACCCAGGTGATCCTGCGTGGAGCCAAGGTGAAGACTCAGCTGATCGCCAAGAGCCTGGCTCACATCGACCACGACATCTACCAGCCCATGTTCCTCACCTCCATGGTACACAAGCATGCAAGCATGGCCGTGGGGGCACACACACCCCATCTCCTACCGCTCACCTCACCTCACCTTACTCCCCTCCACACACGCTCCTGCGGCTCCCCTTTCACCTCACCTTACTCCCCTCCTTGGACTCTCTGCTCCAACAACCAATGCTTCTCTGTCGAAGCCCAACAATCGCAAGCGGCCAGCAACAAAAAAAAACACTGTCGCATTTCAGATGGGTCAGAGTGTAGCCCGTTTCTAGACTAAAGCAAGGTTGTAAGAGCTCAGTGGGGACACGACGACGAGAGTGAGTTCCGCAGTCGGAGTGCGAGGGAAGACGCAGAAGGAGAAGTGAGGTGACCTGCGGTGTGGGTGAGCAAGTAAGTTGGTGAGTGGGTGAGTGATTGCTTGAGTGAGTGGGTGAGTGGGTGAGTGATTGAGTGGGTGAGTGAGTGGGTGGGTGAGTGAGGAAGTGAGTTCTTATGACCTGCGATGTTCTGGTGGGGGTTTAACACGGTGCGGATGAGACGAAACGGTCATTCTGGTCGTGGGGGAAGGAATAGAAGTTGATGAGCAGAGTGTTGAGATGTGGACACACCTGGACGTGACATGAATCTAATTTGCAGAATTGTAAGCGTATCCTGGCCGGACCTTCAGAGAGTTGCCTCGTGTGTTGGTCACAGAGGGTGCGTGTGTTTATTCGTTGCCCCAAAAGTGTGTAAACGCTTTGTTCTTGTCTCTGTAGAAACGTAAAGTGAAGGTCACGTTTGGGTTCAACTGCAAGAGCAAGGTGCACTACGGCATCATGATGTACCACCACAACCGCCTCATCAAGGCCTACGAGCGCATGAAGTGTCAGCTGCAGGTGCATGCACACCGCACACTCACCGCCCGCAACGCTTCCTCCTGGGAGGCGGCGGTGTTGGCTACGCTGTCGCACGTGGCCACCCGTAATCCGGCACCGTGGAGGCAGCAGCAGCAGCAGCGAGGGTTGGTGGATCACCGCACTGATGTTGCGAAGCTCCCTTCCCCCGTGAGAGTCACGGAGAGGAAAGCCGTATCCTGGCTCGCCAGGGGCGGTCGGTAACAGCCAAGTGCGGAATAATTTCAACTGTCCCTTTTGTATGGGATGGAGCGTTGCTCCTTCACACGCTTGGGTTTTTTTTCCTGGCGCTCCGGTTTCCTCCCACATGTTTAAACACTCATCTTAATATATGGTGGACTGCAGAGCTTGGGCAATTGTTGACAACACAGGCTCCTTACCACGTGGCTGCTGCTGCTGCCTTCCCACTCGTTCGTGGTTCTTCAGCGATTGTGAGAGACTCGATTCGCATGAACGCCGATGCAGTATAAATAAAATATTACCACCCCCCTTCCCCACAGCATTCACGACTCGCCATGCTCTCCAGCCATCACTCGCAACACTCACCGCGCATACCACTCACCCAGTCACAACACGCATCACACATACCACCAGTCAAAGCACTCACCACGCGCTCTGCTCGCCATTCCATCAGTCACACCACTCGCAACACCACATATAACCCGCGCTGCTCATCTTGCACACCACAGGCGCATCTTTCAACACACACACACACACCCCGCTAGCCCCACACACCAGTCGTCACGTATAAGCCACTCGGCACGCAACTCCACACGCTCGCCTCTCGCCGCATGCGTTGAATGCACCGCTCACCGCGCTCGCCACACGCGCGCCCCTGTCTTCCAGGTGAACGGGGTGGGTGAGGGCGTGATCGGCATCATCGAGTGCGACTTTCTGAAACCCACCCACAACAAGCAGGACTTTGACCAAACCAACGAGTACAGGTGAGCGTGCGGGCCCACGATGCCAGTCTCTGGCGTTCTTTGCCGACGGTGACCGGATTGGCGGGTGACGCTCGGGGGCAGGGTCCTGGGGGAGGGGTCGCTGCGCGTCTCCTGTGGGACGTCTCAGGGCTCTGGCGGAGGGTGGCGTGGACGCGTTGGAGACGCGGCGGCATCAACGGCTCGGGCCCGCGGTGACGTCTTGACCTCGGCGTTGTCAATAATTGCATTGAAAAAACCCCCAAAGATGATTGGTTCACGCTTGTCTCGCCGACGTGCATTGACCAGAGTGGTGAAGTGTGGTCAAACGTGTCCGACGCGGCACGGTGAGGCCCTCCTCCGGCGGTGACAGACAAAGGGCGTTGCGTTATCTACGTGACGCTTTCCAACTGCGTTTTGAAGTGTTAGGGCTACAGCTGCTCTGCATATATTCAGCAATCCCCCTCGAGGCCTTTCAGACTTGGCCTGATGAGTCCGGTTACCTCTGGGCTCACGGAACGAGCGCGACGCACGACACGGGCGAGTCGGGAACGAGCCGGGCTTGCCCCTCCGGACGTGTTCGCGCTCTATGTACGTACGTTGAACTTCTTTCGCACTGTACGTAGCCAACCGTGCTAATTTGAGGTGCCGTGTGTGTTCGCCGTCGTTCAGGCTCACGCTGTCTGCCGTGGATCGCAAGCTGCAGGAATACTGGAGAGACCGCAGCAATCTGAGTTCGTTTCTCGTGGATTCCACCTTCAACAGCAAAGACCTGATGTGAGAAACTAAACACAGCAGACCTCTCCCTCCACATACCTCCACGTACAAAACGAAAGCACTTCTTAAACAAAGGTACCTTTGGTTCCAGTTGCTGGGTCCACTGCCGTGATGTGAGAAACACCGATCAGGGTTAGGGTCGTTACGTCCGGTTCTGATAGCATTATCGATAATCAAATGCAAAAAGTTTAACGTAACAAAAAAATTCGGTTAACATTCACCCACCCGCACTGACCCGCGTGGTGAAGTACGGTCAAACAAGCGCCATGATTGAAAAGTCTTGACGATGCCTTTATCATGTACTTGACGAAGGGCTGTAAGTTATGTAATATACACGTGAGTATGTAATTGGTTGTCACGTGACAAGACGCATCGGAATGCTTGGTTTGAACGTTACCGCAAATTTCACCAAATTTCAATAATTCTTCGCAAATTTCCTGATTGGGTAATTCATGAGTTACAGCAACACCGACTCCTGCCGACCGCACCCGTCTGTGCAACGTTGTAGGAATGACGCGAGCACCGAATGCGCCCCCACGATTTGAAATAAATGGCGATGGTGCCGATAATGGTTTTGGCGAGAGGTGTTTTGGCGCGCTGCCGGCCGGCGTTCATGGTGCGTCGTCGCCCCCGTTGTGCCGCCTGCAGAGAGAAACCCGACCAGATTTGGGCTCAGTGCGACAGCTGTCTCAAGTGGCGCAAATTGCCGGATGACATCGGCAAACTTCCCGACAAGTGGTACTGCCGGCTGAACCCCGACCCACAATTCAGGTGATTCCCTCTTCCCCCCTACCCCACTACTTTTCCCCCCCACATTGCAACACTGTTTTTTTCAATAATAACGTTTGCCCAAAGTCCTCCGTAACTGGCAAAGTGGATCCAAAGCGTACAGACAGCAGAAAAAAACCAGTGCTAAAACGACTTGCCTCTGTATCACGGCTCTGCCGGTGGAGGCTCGCCCTCCCTCGACAGAGCCCCTGTGGTCTTGTCGCGGCCTACGTCCGTACCGCTTCCCGCACGCTTCCGTGACCGTGGCCAATTTAAGTACCTGCTGGGAAAAGAAACGCGCACTCGAGGATATCTGTTCTCAGTTGTATTTTGTGGTTTTCGTGCACACGCCAGGACCTGCGATGTTCCCGAAGAGGCGGAGGACACCGACGAGATGGACGTCTACAAGAAATCCATCCGCCGGCGGTAAGCGGCCCACCCGGGACACCTACGGCACGCCCTGATCCCTCGGGGCCCCTCCCGCGCGCGCGTTCGAGTGGTGCCGCGCGTTGGCACGACGACGTTCCAACGTTTCCGCTTTGCGTGCCGGGGAGCTTCGTTGGCTTCGGGCGGAATCTCCCGTCGCGCGGAACGAAACGTCGGACGGGACGTCGCGCCCGAGCGGAGCGCGACGGCACTCCCCCCGGCACGCCGCGGGAGGGCCGCGTGCGGCACAGCTGCACGCCGTGGCGACCGCCGGCTCCGCGCCTTCGGCGAAACTTCGTCGTCGTCAGCCTGGAACCCCCCCACTGCTGGGCAGAGGCCCTCCCCCATTCTTCTCTGCTCCCTCCTCTCCCTAGCTGTGACCTCCGGACTCTGACGCTGTCTGCTGCTGCTGCAGTCTCTTCTGCTGTCTCTCCTCCGCTTCTTCTCTCGATCTCCGCTCAGGGGATTGGTTTTCGTCTCTCGTCAGTTGATCTCACGACGTGCGCTGCCCGTGTTCGCTCGGCCTTCTGTTGTTTTCCTTGGCGTCAGCATTTGTGACCGCTGTGCTTTTTCCCGTATTTCTTCATACGGTCAACTTAGTTTGGTCCTAAAGCATGCAGCGAACCCGTAAGACTGTTCAAAGTCTATAGCGATCCTATAAGACCCGAGCCCTGTTTTGAAAGTCACTCTCTCCCATCCACATAGAGAGCTGAGAGAGAAGGCTGAGCAACAGCAGAATGCAAGGCTGCAGAAAGAGGTGAGCTTACCTTGTCCTGCCCCGTGCGTCACCTGTGTGTGTGTCTCTGTGTGTGGGGAGCGGTAGCGTAGGGGTTAACATGCTGCACTATGAACCCGACGATCTGAGTTTTATTCCCACTCATGGCCAACACCAAGTGATGATTATCTGAACCAGTCTTGGGCCTCTTAGTGTCACTCGGCCTCAAATGAGTACCTTGCGTGGTGTGTAAACATCACCACTGGGGAGACAAAGGCGGTCGGGCGTGGTGCTGGCCACCCACCCGCTCATGTGCCGTGCCGGCCTTCATTGGTGCCCACGGATAGCACTTGCCCCAAAAGCCTTTGAAGGCTAAAGGTGCGATCTTTGTGTGTGCGTGTGCGAGTCCTTGGAACAGCCGAGTCGCACGCGGGTTTTCAGAGTCGCTCGTAATCTCGTTGTGCCCTTCCGGGATGGGCATTTCTTCTCTCAAGCGTTGGCCACGCACCGCCGCGCCCATCTGCGTGTCCACTTCCGAGCGCGCGCCTTTGTGCATACCGTGCCGTGACTGTGCGTGCCGTGACTGTGCGTGCGCGTGTTTTCTGGGTCGTGTTCCGCAGGCAATGCAGCGTAAAGCGCAGCTGGCTTCCCAAGCTAAGCAGTCGAACCAGGTACGACCTGACCCAGACCCTCCCCCCCCCCCTCTTCTCCACTCTCCACGTTTCCTCATCCACTCCCATGGTCAATGCCTGCCCCACTGTCAATAGCACTGTGGTGGTTAGCGTGCTTAGCTCTGTTGAAATGTGCTCTCTCTGTCACCATCAGCCCTCGTGCGCCGGGCCGGCCTTAATTATGTGCTCGCTAACAGCACTTGCTCCGAGAGGAACCCGATTGGTCGAGTAGTAGATCCGATAACCGGTAAAGTAATCGGTGACGGAAATAATTGGGAAGAGCCCAGCTCCACTTCTGACTGCGTCGTGCTCGTTTCGCCTGCGTCTTCCGTCTCCTGCTTGTGCCGCCCGTACCCTCCCGTCACACTCACTCCTGTCGTACTCTCCGACTCTACCGTCCAGGTGGTTCCCCCGCTGGTTATCCACACGGTCACCGACGGCAACGGCATAACCAGCGCAGCGGTGCTGCGCACGGGGAAGCCACCCACCCTCGTCGGCGCCGCCGCGCCCGCCGCCGGCGCTGCCTCGCCGTCCGTGCCGACGGCTAGGCGACTCCCGGGCGGTGCGGAGGCCGCTGGGCCCGAGATGGTGCAGAACCTGATGAACAGGGTGATCCAGGAGGCGGCTTTCCTCAAGCGCGAGAAGGAGAATCTCAAACAGCTGTCCCGCCAGGTGGGCCGACGTCCTCGAATTGTTCACGCGACCCGTGCCGCGCGGGGTCCTAGCTCGCGGTTACGGAGTTAAAGTTTGGCCCCGGGGGGGGGGGGGGGGGGGGGGCTTTTTTCTGTTGTGATGACGTGTATTTGTTAAATCGTAATGCCGAAGATGATGTAGAAAGAGAGCGGCCTCATCGTTTGCGGAATGCAGCAACCTCAGACCTCCGCGGAGCTTGGTTAGCGGATAGAGGCTTCAATGTTACCACGTGTGCTTGGTAGTAATGGACATCTCATTTAAAACACTTTGTAGAATTTGCGCAGGGGAAATGTTTTGAGCCAGCCAATGGAAGGAAGCACATCCAACTGGGAGACGGAGCGGTGAGATCAGCTTGTGTGCAGGAAGCAGGTGGTTCAAAGGTCAACTTTATTCGGGTGTGACAGCGTGTGCGACTTCACCACCAGTTGCTTGAGTCGCTCTCCCTCTACCCAACGTCCGACGAGCACAAAAGGCAAATGGAGAATCCGAAGTGTTAAAGGATGGCAAATGTTACCGGTGAGTGCAGCTGTACAAACTGCCTGATGTCAACCCAGACGGCCTGTCCAGCAACAGCAGTGGAATATGCAGCTGCAGTCCCGTTTATGAAGTGATATCCGGAATCAGATTTGCCTGATTAACCTCAGGCTTCTTCGGGCCTTCTTCGGGCCTACTGGAGGTTTGGTGCTCATGGTTTGTCATTGTGGTCTACGGAGACCGGTTGTAGGAGGGCGACTTGAGTGAACTGACAACAAGAGTCGCACACGCAGGCAAATCCGCATTAAGTCCAAATATGAATTTTCATTGGAGGCGCCGAAGCCTTCAATCTAACGAGCTGGACAGTTCGCTGCGTCCTGTGACTGCGAGGCATGATGGCGGCTTGGGAAAGCCCTCATCCAGCAATGGCTAGAGCATGGACGTGGATGATGACGATGATGACGATGTGAGCGTGTGTGAGCAGGGCATGGCGGGGGGGGGGCGGTAGTTTAGTGGTTAGCGCGCTGCGCTTCGAACCCGACGATCCGAATTTGATTGGCACTCATGGCAAACACGAGTGACGATTGTCTGAACTCGCCAGGGGCCTCCCTTAGATCGACACAGCCTCAAATGAGTACCTGGCGCAGGTGTGTAAACATCAGCTTTGGAGAGACAAAGGCACCCGTGTGTGGTGCTGGCCACCAACCCATCCATTTGTGTGCAGTGCCGGCCTTCACAGGTGCTTGCTAACAGCACTCGCCCCAAAAGTCTGTTAAGGCTACGCGGTGGATCTTTGTTGTTGTTGTTTGCAGACCATACAGGCAGAAACCACGGCGGTCGCAGAGATCTCGAGGATAACCGCGCAGCACAAAATGGCGTCTTGCTCCTCCACGGCGTCCCCCTCCACCTCCTCGTCCTCCTCGGCGTGCGAGGGCCTTCGCATCAGCGACGTCAAGAGCCTGAGCGCGGACGGCGCCTGGCGGCAGGCGTCCCCGTGCGCCAACGGCACCGGCTCCAGCCCCGGCGGCGTAGCCAACCGGTGGGTCCCGCTCGAGTTGGGCTCGCCCGCAGCCTGACCGCGGCCGTGCCGTCGTGCCCCGCCGGAGCGTTTTTTTGAGTTGCGCCGCCGCGTGCCGTTGGGCCACCGCGTCCGTTGTTTCGCTCGGTCCGCGGTCCGGGGCCCGGGAGCTTCTTCGGGATAACCAATTCGCTTCGTTTCTCGGGGAGCGCAACGGGCATCGTGCCGGACACGCGCGCGGTGAAATTGTGGTAAGCGCATCGGAGAGATGTCGGCGCCGTGTCACGCGAGACGAGGAATCCGCGTGGAACGCTCCGCGACCGCTGCTCACGGCCACTTCTACCCGAACGGTCTCCGCTAGAGGGGCCCCTCTCGAGGGTATTTTGTGGCCTACTGCTCCGCCCCAAGAAGGCCGTCATGTACGCCTGTACGTACATTGCCTTTATTTCGCACCCTACGTAGCCGACCGTGCCGGTCGGCCAACGGGGGTTCACCGCGTTGTTTGCGCGCCCGCGTAGAGAGAAGCGGAAGTTGGAGGCGTGCGGGATGGACCAAGCGAAGCGGCCGAGGATGGAGTCCGCGGAGAGCTCCCCGGCCGCCAACGGCGTCGCCTCTTCCCGTGCGGGCGCCGCGTCCTCCATCACCGTCGATGACGGCGATGACGACGATGACGACGACGTGATTTGTCTCGACGTGAAGAGCCCGCGGGTGCCGCGGATCGACGCGGATCTGAGAAAGGTGGGGGGCCCCGCGTGCGTGCGCCTGTGTGCGTGTGTGTGCGTGTGTGTGTGCGCCTGTGTGCGTGTGTGTGCGTGTGTGTGCGTGTGTACGTGCGCCTGTGTGCTTGTGCGTGCGTGTGTGTGTGCGCCTGTGTGCGCCTGTGTGCGTGTGTGTGCGTGTGTGCGTGCGCCTGTGTGTGTGTGCGTGCGTGTGTGCGTGCGCCTGTGTGCGTGTGTGTGCGTGTGTGCGTGCACCTGCGTTGCGTGCTCTGCTTGGTCCGTACCGCCGCCTCCGGACTGCCGTTCTGTCGCGTCTTAGATTCGGTCGTGTGCCTGAAGAGCATGAGTGCGCAAAAGCCCAACGCTCGAGGGACAAAGGTTCGCAGGTGTGGTACTGGTTACGCCCCACCCCTTGTGTGCCACGCTGGCCTGAATAGGTGCTCGCTAACGACTTCTGGCATGATGCTGTCTGAACGGTCATACGGGGAGACCCGTGCCTGGCAGCGCGCGCCTGTAACGCGGCACTGTGGAGGCGACGGTTGGTGGATCGCAAAGATGTCGTGAAACTCCCGAACCCGCTGAACTGCGGGGTTGCAGTCTCCTGGCTCGCCAGGGCATGCCGATGGCGGTGCAGCAAGTGGATTAATTTATATTTCTGCCTTCTGTACGGGTGTCGCGCATTGCACCTACCCTCGCACGTGCGGGTTTTCTCCCAAGTATCCCGGTCTCCTCCCGCATGTGTGTAACACACTCATCCATGGACTTGTCCAAACATCCCGATATAGGTCCACAGGGCTTAGGCAGACGAAGCCGCCAGTTTCGGCTGCCTGGATCTCGGCAAAACCCGTGCGGCGCGTTGCAAGCGTATTTGTATTATTGATTTGCGCGCGTCCAGGTGAAGCTGGAGGCGGACGCGTCGACCGGGCCGGACGACGAGGCCGCCCAGGCCCGCGACGCTGCGGCCACGTCTTCCCACGGCGTGCAGACCGTGACGCTGCCCTTCAAGTGCAAGGCCGAGGAGGAGGACAGCGGCGCCGCGGGCGACGCGGGCGACTCCGCCGCGGGCGCAGGTGGGGCCCGACAAAACAGGGACGGGGCGCGTGGAAGGACGGGGAGCCGAGCGGCGTGCGGAGATTGAAATCGCTTCTTGCACGAGTGATGGACGCGTCGAATATCACGCCCGCACGCGCTCGCTCGTGAGCCTCGACCGCGTTGTACGTTGAGGCCCGCGTTCGGAGTCGGGGCCTTGCTCAGGCTCGGCTCAAAAGCCGCGCTCACCACGAGCCGGCCCCGAGTCACGTGCGGTGTACGGTGTGGTTATTCTCACCTCGTTCAAGACGTCTGGCAGAGTAGGCCAAAATACCTTCACAGGAGGGGCTCTCTAGAGCACTCCCGAGTGGAGCTCTTCTGCCTGCGGTGGCATGAGCAAGAAATTGCAGGGCTCCACCTTTACCTTTCATTGATCGGCGAATCCACGCATCGTTCCTCCCGCGAGTAGAGAGGGCCCTGCAGGCAATCAGACGTCAATGCGTCGGTCTGTGTGTGTAACGGTAGTGTAGCGGTCAGCGCTCTGCGCTATGAACCTGGCGACCCGAGTTTGGTTTCCGTTCGCACCAGTGACGGTTATCTCGAACCGGTTCTGGGCCTCCCCTAGGTCGACTCGGCCTTAAAATGTGTAAACATCTCCACTGGGGAGACAAATGCGACCGGGCGTGGTGCTGGCCACCCTCCCCCTCGTGTGCCTTCCTGTCACACGAGTCCATATGCGCC
>JAAXLI020001475.1:15000-27712 GCA_014621495.2 Entosphenus tridentatus
AATAATTATATTATAATTGCAATTCACGGTTGACCTTTGGGTCAAATCCCGCGCGAGTGCAATGCCCGGTGTGTGTCGTACGTGCCCTCCTCCACCTGACACGGCCAAATGAAGCGAAGTTATCGTGGCCACACATTTGTAGAGAAGATCCGATGGACGTACTCAGAGACAGAAGTAAGTTAAGGGCTTTCGCCAGGGTTTATTAAAGGTGAACAATATTACACAGCAGGGTACACAACTCCCAGGGGCTAGGGGTCCTACTCTGAGTCCGGGTCCCTGCCGGCTGGCTCCGGTCTCTCTCGTGTCGGATCGTGGACTCTGCCAACTCCACCGACCGGAGAGAGAAGCACCTCTACGGCTACCACCGGCTTCTCCCCAGACTCCCTATTCGATCCCTCTCTCTATCCACTGGTTCCCTCTTCACCCTGTTTACTTTTCCCGTTCCCACAGTGACCCCGCTCACGTCACGGGGTATCCCTTAAGTACCCTAGGAGACGTGACGTCATCTCACTGAACGGCACACCTGACATCACGTCCCCATTTTACTCCTCTACACATTGTTACCGCATGGGCAGCGACACCGGGTCGCTGGAGCGCGATCCGCTCGCGTTCACTAATTTGCGTGCGGACGTTTGACTGGCCGTCGCCACTGCCATGGTCGTCGTGATCGTCATCGGCCCGGCTTTCAGGATTGTGAAAATATCCTCCAGTCTTCTTGGGGCCTTAAATAGGTGGTGTAATGTCGTCCACACGGCCCCCATGAGGTTAATGTCAGCGCACAAATTTATAATGTGTTCTGTCGGGGGAGCTTTTACATATCTGGCTGCGTCGGGTGGAGGAGGGCACGCAACACACACGGGCATTGAGCTCGCACTATGGCGATCTGACCCAAAACTCTACAGGGAGTAATAACAATTGTCACGAAAGCGACTCGTGTTAAACGTGAGTTATGTAATGTTACATTTTAAGGTGGGCGCAAACACGCTTATCGAACCGTATTGTTTCCATACCCGTGTACGCGCGCGCTGGGCTTGTTTGGTTTGTTGCACGGCCTTTGTGTTGGCGGTGACCGGCGAGGACGGCCCCGATCGGCGTGCCCACATCCTCGGCTCGGACCGCGCGACCTCGGTGCGGCCACGGGCGCGCCGGGACGTCCTCGACGGGAGTTCCACGTTTTTTACGTTCCGCCTGACCGCCACGGGCTTCCGTAGAGCCCGTTTTGCATCCGCCGATGTTTTTTCCCCGATTACTTAGTCGGGTAGGTCCAGGTCGCCGTGATGCCCCCGGGTTGCGTCCCCGTGTCGGCAAGCGACCGAAGTTGCCTCCGCGGCTCAGCACGGCGCGTCCGCTGTACCTCTCGCCGTGGCCGCGACCGGTCGTGGCACCGTTCCGCGGAGCGAGCGAGCGCAGTCGTCGGACGCAGCTCCGCGGTCCTCCGTGGGGAGCTGCTCGCCCCCAAGGGGAAGGGGGCCACTCGCTGAGACGTCCCGCGCCTGCGGCTTGCAGCCACGGCAGCGTTCGACGCACAACGAAAGTCGCCACCACTCCACCATGCGCCTGTCTCACACGATTTTCACCCCTTTTAACATAACTATGGCAATGTTGACCTGTTTAAAGAAAAGTGATTTTTATATTTATATAACCGCAGTTTCATATGCAGGTTTAACAAATAAATGTTACCCCTTATGCAAATACCAGGATATCATTTCCTTACAAACCTCTATTACGAACTGCCACTCGCTCGATAACAATTCCCGTCATCACCGACGCCGCTCATTATATTATCGGTCCCATAACAAAAAAAAGAGAGCCGCTGCTACAGCCCGAACAGCTCTCCGACTCCACGTCAACGGCTGCGCGAGGTCAAACCACGGCGCGCTTCTTTTATTTTGTGTGCGCGTGTCGCCCGCGATTCAGCGACGGCAGTCGTCGCGCACGCAAGGCGCCTCGCGATCTTGACGCGCTCCGAGCCACTCGCCGCCAGCGCCGAGTCACGGCGGTGGAGGCCTCGAGGTCGTCCCCACGCTTGGCCCCTGTGCACTCCCATCTCGTCGTGTCTCTACGGTGGTCCGTGCGGTGACCGCGGGGTTTGTACGGGGGGGGGGGGGGTCGTCTCTCCGACCAGGCACACCACAGACCCCACGACCAACTTTCCTTAACCACTACCACCTCTGCTCTTTGCTGTCACGATAGCTACACTTTTAATAACCCACACCCCACCCACACTCTTTATTTAAACCAGTACCATCTAATGTACAATGTTGTCATTACTGTAAATAACTCTGGACTCGGGTGCTACATACAGCTATAGAAGATAGGATAAGTGGAACACTGTCGAGCCGTGCCGGATTATCCGAGTAGCACAAGTAGCTGCACGTGCTACGGGCACCGCACTTTCAAGGGCCCCGCGCTAAATGCGTTGAAGCTATCAATTCTTTTGTCAAAGCTCTCTCCTCCTCTAACCCAGCTTAAATATACGCTGCCAAGCTTGGTGGTGTTCATTCAGGCGCTGTCTTTCCGACAGACCTGTTCTTTCCGACAGACCTGTTCTTCACCTGAGGACGGCTGCTTGCGTTGTGGCCGAAACGTCGTGAGAATTGTATTATATTATGTTTTATTTGTATTATTTTATTATTTCCCTTCGACGTGACTTTACCGAAAGAACCAAGAAGACTATCAATTCCGGTTCAGTGATTCTGCATTTGCTCTACTATAGTACTAGACTGCCTTCAACTTTTATCAACGACTGGGTGTTTCAGGTTAGCGATTTGTCGTATTATCTGGCTGTATAGCAAATGAAAAAATACAATTACTTTACTATGCAAGTACATTTTTATTTTATTTAGGGCCCCTTTATAACATGCTACAGGCCCCGCACGAGTTTACTCAGGCACTGTTGTTGAGTTGACCCTGCCGGACTTGGTGCCCAGTAGCCCCCCCCCCCCCCATCCCCCCCCCCGGGGGGGGGACGAGGGGGGGGGGGGGGGTTGAGTGAAACGCTTGTGAATTGCGGCAAAATCCCCGGGGGGGGGGGGTCGGGGGAGGGTTTCTAGACCCACCTCTGTGGTGAAAGAGGATCTTTAGCAGCCTCTGGGGGGCGATTGTGTTCCTGTACCAGGGCCATTGTGCATATGGACTCATGCCGATTCGGCAGCCCGAGGTTCTCACGCAGAATCTGGTGGGTCCGCCCCCCCCTTGGAACCGATTGAAGCTCTGTGCGGACAGCAGAGACAGCCTGAGCGATGGGATTTGACGTGAACGAGCAGGTCTCTTGAGCTGGACTCCGCGCCTCAGGGTCGCTGCCTTCGGGCGAGTGAGAATTGTGCCCGTTACAAATGGGCATTTTTATGACTCGCCACTATCCACTGCTGGATAAAGTTCACCCGCTGAGCCGCCACCATCTCCCGTGATCCCGCGACGCGACGATCCGTGGAGCCCTTGTGCACGCGAGCCGATCATAACAACGGAGACCGGACACCAACTACAGGAGGCTGGTTATGTAAGAATTTTTGTTTATTCGCTTAAAACATAACTTAAAACACAGGGCCTTTGTATCCAGAGAAGTGATGCGTTCAAACTTTGGCCCCGGGCTGGTGAAGGGTAGGTATTTGTCCTTTTAAAACATGGTAATACTCGCTCACGTAAATTTGCATAGACCTGTGGATGCACTTCCCGTCGAAGTCACGGAAAAATCCACGGCTGTCAGAAATCAGCTTAAGGCAAACGTGTTAGAAATCTGCGCAAGTGAGGCGGGCTAACGGAGCCCTTGTATGTCATTGCCCAGGGTATGTGAGCTTCGGGTGGTGTCTGTGTGTGTTGTATAGGTGTATCTGCAGGGCAGGTGTCTGTACAGGCAGGTGTTTAGGCGTGTGCTGTGGTGTTCCAAACGAGCGATTTTTGGATTCAAGTTCTGCGCCGTGCGCGGCTCAAGAAGTACATTTGAGGCGTGGCTTCAGATTCGGCCCCCCAAGTTCAGCACCGAATGCAGTCGGTTGCCTGACTGCACGTGGAGCAACGTGTCCCGAAATCTATTCACAGCTTTGGAAGACAAATCCAGATCTGGCTCCGGGCTTTGCTCACGTGGCAAATCCATGTCCGGTCCTTTAAACAGCTTCACGTGTGGCTCCAGAGAAATGCTTCAGCAAGGCTCCTAGATCTGGATCCAGGAACGGTGTCTTGGTTCCGGGTATCTGGCTTCAGGTACTTCCGACAAGCCACCTCAGTCTCTGGGCGCGGAGGAGCAGAGGTCGGCGATGGCGCCAACGGCGATGAGTCTCCGCAGGAGCCGCTGCTCACTGCGGATGCTGTGGGAGCCTGCCTGCTGCTCGCTCGCACGCACGCACACGAAGACAACGACCCACCCCCATACAGCCACGTCAGACTGGAGGAGCAAGTGCCGTTTGCGATTCGCACCGATGAAGGCCGGCACAGCCCCAGGGTCACGCCCCCAGCCACCTTTTTCGCCGTCGTGGCGATGTATAAACACTGCACCAGGTGCTCATTGGAGGCTGAGTTGACAGGCACGGCGGGGGGTGGGAGGGGTAGTAGGGGTAAGAAGGGATAGGGGGTAGTTGAGGGAGGAGGAGGAGGACTCACTGCCAGCAGGGACGCCATGGTATCGTTGCTGTAGTAGTGCACGGGCTGCTGCAGGGCGCTCATGTTGTATCCGAAGCCGGCGATGGAGACCTCATCGCAGAAGTGCATCGCCAAGCCCAGCGCCATGAGCCCCATGGTCGGGACCTGGCAGTTCTGGCTCGCGGACGCAGAGGAAAGTCGTTGTTGGTGGCAGTGAATGATGAATTAACGGACGGATGAACACACGGGAGTTGACCGATAAAGGAAGGAGTGAGCAAAGCAATGGGACAGATGAACACGTGACTCAATGGCCCAACAGATGGACGAACGAGCGAGTTCAGAGACTTCACACGTGAACCTTTCGAAAGGGACGGGACGGACGACGAGCATGCACAGTGGCCGCACCTTCACTTGCTTCTTCTTGGCGAACTTGAGGAGGTCGAAGGCCACTGAGCGGATGATGTCCGGCCGCAGGATGCGGATGCGCTCGGGGCTGTAGCTCAGCCGCGTCGCCACCCTCCTCCAGAACACGTGGACGCGCTGCTTCTGCGCACGACCACGGCGAGCACGGCGTCAGCGCGGCCTCTCTCACCGCCGCCGCCACGAGGATCCCACATTCGCCGCCCTCCTCCACGCGTCCCGAGCGTCCCAACCGTCTGCCCCAATACCCGCCCCCCGCCCCACGCCACGGCCCCCCCTACGCACCTTGTCCCGCGTCCCCGTCCGCAGCCACATGAGCCCCGGCCGCCGGCTGTCCCTCGCGGCCACCGCGGCGGAGGAGATGTTCTCGACGTAGCCAAGCTGCCACAGCAGGTAGGGCAGCTCGTCCGAGGCGGCCTCCTCTGCGAAGCCCTCCACCGCGTCGCGCAGCCACAGCAGGTCCTGCACCTTGTAGGGCACGAAGACGGCGAGGGTGGAGCGGGCGTCGTGCCCCCACAGCGCCCGCTCCAGCCCCGAGGACTCCGGGTAGAAGAGCCGCAGCGACGTCCTGGAGCCCACGTCCTGCTCGTAGCCGGTCACGGGAGCTTCGTTCATTCTGGGGAGGCGGGGGGGTGGGGGGGCGGAGCATGGGTGTGGGAAGTCGCAGCACGATCAAAGCTGCAATGGAAAATGAGAGCAATGCGGTTCGTGAATTGAGTGAGGTCGCTCATGTGACAGCTTGAGGCGTTGGGAGCAAATTCCAAATCGGAGCAGCAGTGCGAGGGAAGACGCAGAAAGGTGACCTGCGGTGTGGTGAGTGAGCAAGCGAGAGATGAGATGAAACGATCTGTCGCAGTTCTCAAGAAGGGTGGAGGAATCTGCCGAGGTTTGCAGTCGCGACCCGACGGGGCGCCCTGGTTAATACTTTTGTGCTCTTGCCTACCGAATGATGATGTCATGCTTGTCGATCTCCTTGCCCAGGGAGCTGTTGCTCAGCACGAATCCGTTACCCACGACCACGCATCTCTTGCATGCATGCCTATACCGACACACGCACACAAAGACAAAGAGCCCCAGTATAGCCTTTGACAGACTCGGGGCTAGTGCTGTTGGCGAACACCTGTGAAGATTGGCACGACCGTTTCGGATAATCGTCACTGGGTGTTGGCCGTAAAGCGAAAATTGAACTCGGGTCGCCCGTTTCGTAGCTCAACGCTTGAACCACCACACGATCGCTCCCCACCGGTTGTGTGTGTACACACAAACGCACACAAACGCATACAAAGACCACATGCAAGGGGGTGGGTGGATGAGGGTAAGGCTAGGGGGGTGGAAATGCAGTGTCACCTTGATAGTTCCCAGGGCACCGTTGAGTCCGGCACGGCTCTTAACAACGCCTGGTATTGCCTCTCTGCACACGTGGAGGAGGGGAGGGGGGAGAGGGGGGTATCGTGGGGGGGGGTAGATGAAGGCCGTGAAATTAAACACGAACCCGCACTCAAGCCGATCTTGGCCCAACTCGATACGCTGGATCCTCGTAACTCGACACCATGACCATGTTTGCTTTGGGTATAGAGGCCACCGTGGTATTTGAGGACAACAATTCTGATGAGCTATTCACGTGTCTAAGAGGGTGGGGGGCCCCTCGCCTAGAAGCGTCCGACAGTTCAAGTCCCCCGGCGCGCCCCGCGTACGGTGGGGTTAAAAGCGTGGGTTCGTCCCGCCCATTGCCTTGTCCCAAGACGGTACTTGGCCGGCGTGAGAGAAAAGTCGCCACAGGGGCAGAGTGGGGGGGGCACGTGGGCAGAGTGGGGGGGGCGCACACAACCTGTGCCCTCGAAGAAGTACGGCAGGCGGTCCACGGTGCGCAGGGGCGGAAGCAGCGGGATGATGCCCCAGAGCGTGCGCGCCACGTCGCCCCACGTCACAAAGGGGTTGTGCATCCTCCGCACCACGCTGCGTGGAGACACGAGCAGCAGCGGCGGACGCTGGGGTGCGGCGTGCTGCGGTGTGTCTGTGGTGTGGGACGGCGTGGTGGCGGTGTGGTGTGTGGTAGTGGACGTGGTGCCGTGTGGTGTGGCGAGCACTCACGAGAATTTATTTTCGTGAAGAACGCTTCGTATGTAGCCGCCTGAGCAGGGCTGGTGACGGCCAAACACCCTGCAGAGACACACAGACACAGCCACTCAGACACAACAACAATCGCCATTCACCACTAAGTGGCAGTGACGTCACCACGACGCTTGTGCCAGGCTATGTGCACTTTGAGGTCACGTGAAGTGTCGGACGCCCACTGGCAGGAGGTCACGGGGCAGACCCAGGTGCCACGGGTCGACTGACTGAGATGACCGAGATGACTGGCTGATGCACCACCTGTGCCCCCTACTGTGCCAACTTGCTGTGCTTTAGCCACCCGGCGCTCCGCTCGTTGTTGTGAGCGTCGGTCCTCCACCCTCCGTTGTTGCTGGAGGGCGGCTGCCTCCAACTGCCCAGTAGCGTCCTTCACGAGCCTCCTCCACTGAGGCCGATATTGACACCGCTGGTACCAGTCATCGGCAAGTCCACTCAGCCTAGCCCCCCTGATCCGGCCGAACAAAAGCTGTTTAGGCATGCGGTAGCTGGGCATGAGGGCCACATGACCCAGCCAACGCAGCCTTGCCCGCCGGAGGAGCTCACCGATGGGACCCTGCCCAGATCTTTCAAGGATATGTGAGCTGCTCACACAATCCAGCCTGGTTAAACCCAGGATTGACCGCAGGCAGGACAGTCCAAATGCTTCCAACCGGCGAAGATGTTCCACTAGGGGTTTCACGTTTTGCAAGTGCAGAGAAGGTAGGGAATGACTGTAGCCGAGAAGATCTGAAGCTTCGTGTGGAGCAACAGATCAGGTAGCTTCCACACAGCGTTACGCAACCTATGAAAAGATAATGCCGCTCGACTGATTCGGAGTGAGACCTCTGCTATCAAACCTGGAGCCAGCCATGAGCACACTGCCCAGGTATGGGAAACTCTCCACTCTCTCCACAACTGCCCTATCACCAATTGGGAGTTGTGGGGGTGGAATGTCCGATGGTACAAAATACCCAGGCAGGTGCTTAGTTTTGGAGGGGCTGATGGTAAGTTCCCACCTCTTAGTGGCAAGCTCCAGGTTCAGCAGCAGCGCCTCCAACTCCTCCTCTGAGTAAGCAGCAATTACAAGATCATCGGCATACATAACATGGTTGGGCAATAGGGAGCCATCCCTTGACCACACCCAGGCATCGATCAGCCTCCCATTGTATCTGTACCAGATGCAAATTCCTCTGGTACAGCTACTGAAGGCTTCACGACCCACGTGGTCGAAATAGATGTAAAATAATGTGCGAGCCAGAGGACATCCCTGTCGCACCCCAAAGTGAACAGGGAATGGCTCCAACTCCCAGCCACGTAGTTTTACCCGGGCCCACTTACCATCATGAAAGTCCTTAATGACCGTGAGCAGCGGGTCAGGGACTCCGAAAGCACGAAGAAAAACCCAGAGCCCAGGCCTACTGATGGTATAATAGGCCTTCACAAAGTCAATAAAGCAGAGATGTAGGTCTTGTTGGAATTCCCTCTGCTGTAGCAGACGGACAGAAAATATGGCATCTGTGCAGAACCGGAGGGGTTACCAGCCCCTCGCACTCATCCAGAGCCCCCATTTGGCCATTGTGGTGGTTACAAACGCCATGAAGGGAAAGGCCAATCTAACTTGGCCCTCCCCCCACGGCACTGCCCACCACAGCATTGCCGTCCAGACTCAGACACACAGACAGATACAGCCAATCAGACAGACACGGCCACTCTCACAGATGCACACACACTCAGACACAGCCACTCAGCAAAACGGATAGAGACAGACGCAGACACACAGCCATTCAGACAAACATGCAGAGATACTCAGAGACAGAGACAGACAGAGACAAACTGATACAGACACCTCAGACAGACAGTGAAGGAGAAGGGCTCAGGAGAGGGGCTTAGGGAGCTCTCCCCCCTCCCCAACTTGGTCGCTTGGCAGCGGGGGACACGGGGGAGCGCTGTGGTTAGTGCCAGGGATTATAGCCAGGGCTAAGAGTAATGCGAGGTTAGGGCTGTAGTTAGGGCCAGGGCTAAGGGTAATGCGAGGTTAGGGCTGTAGTTAGGGCCAAGGCTAAGGGTAATGCGAGGTTAGGGCTGTAGTTAGGGCCAAGGCTAAGGGTAATGCTAGGTTAGGGCTGTGGATAGGGCCAGGGCTAAGAGTAATGCGAGGTTAGAGCTGTAGTTAGGGCCAGGGATTATAGGCAGGGCTAAGGGTAATGCTAGGTTATGGCTGTGGTTAGTGCCAGGGATTATAGCTATGGTTAAGGGTAATGTGAGGTTAGGGCTGTGGATAGGGTCAGGGCAAGGACTAAAGTTACTGACAGAGTCCGGGTTGGTCGAGGGCGGTCGTTGTGCCGAGGCGCCCGCGCGTGACGGGCAAGGCTCTCAGCCGCGCCTGTCGCCTCTAAACCCCCGAGACGACAGCCACACGGGGACGGGGCAGTGTGCGGCGCAGGCTGCACGCAGACCGAGCTGGCCTCTGACCCCCAACGACCCCGATGACCCCACGCGGAAGCAGCGGCGATCGCGTCGGCGGCGGCGGTACACGGCAGGGGGACAATGCTGGCACGGTGGGTGACTGTGCAGAGAGAATGCGGTGTCGCCAGTTCGACAGAGACTCTCTCGCCCCCCCCCCCCGTCCCCTTATAGAGACTGGGAGGGTCGTGAGTGGTCAAGTACCGGGGAACCCGGAGGGAAACGCGCGTCGACTCACCAGTCGAGCTGCGAGCCATAACCTGCGAACACAAGACACACAAGGGAATTATGTAAGCGTTGTGTATTTATTTCGTGAAACCGGCACGGCGCAGGATGTGGGCGCACGGCGGTGTGGTTTAGGCGCTACGCTCGGCTGCCTTTGTCTCCCTAGATGCTGATGTTCACATGCTGCCCCAAGTAGTCATTTAAGGCTAGATCGACCTAGGGGTAGCTCGGGATCGATTCAGGTAATCGAAACATTGGAACGCCGGGTTCGTAGCGCAGGGCCGCTAACCGCTGCGCCACCGCTCCCCAATAAACGTGCACTCATGCAGCAACAGCCGCCATTCGCCACTAAGTAGCGGCGACGTCACTTGTGCCAGTCTAGGTGCACTTCGAGGCCACTTGAAGCGTGGAAGGCTGAGATGGCTGGCAGATGCACCACCTGTGCCCCCAACTGTGCCAACTTGCTGCGTTTTAATCTCCCGGCGCTCCGCTCGTTATTGCGAGCGTCGCTTCTCTGCCCTCCGTTGTCGTTGGAGGGCGACTGCCTCCAATTGACAAGTAGCAGCGTCCTTCACGAGCCTCCTCCATACATTCAAATACAAATATCCCCCGTATAGCCTGAACAGACTGTTGGGGCAAGTGCTGTTAGCGCGCGTCTATGAAGGCCGGTACGGCACATGAGGGGGTCTTTGTTTGTGGCGATGTTGACACACCGCACCAGGTACTCATGAGGCGTGAGTCGACCTAGGGGAGGCCCAGACCGGTTCAGATAATCGTCACCGGTATTGACCGTGAGCGGCGAATCGAACTCGGGTGGCCTTGTTCTAAGCGCAGCGCGCTAACCGCTGCGCCACCGCTCCACACATTCACGCACACAGACATCCATGCTGGAGCCAGTGCTGGATTAGGCTAGTGTGGGGCCTGTAGCATATGTTATATAGGGACCCTACATTTTTTTTAAAAGACGTAAATATTAAAACACGCATTTTTTACTTGCATCGTAAAGTAATTGTATTTTTTCATTTGCTATACAGCCAGAGAATACGAAAAATCGCTCACCTTAAACACCCAGTCGTTCATAAAAGTTGAAGGCAGTATAGCACTATAGTAATAGAGCAGAATCACTGAACCGGAATTGAATGGTTGAAAGCATTTAGCGCGGGGCGCTTTAAAGTGCGGGGCCCGTAGCTACATAAGTAGCTACTTGTGCAGCTACTTGTGCAGCTACACAAGTAGCTACACGTGCAGTTACATGTGTAGCTATTATGGCAGCTACTTGTGTAGCTACTTGTGCAGTTACACGTGTAGCTACTTGTGCAGCTACTTGTGCAGCTACACAAGTAGCTACTTGTGCAGCTACTTGTGCAGCTACACAAGTAGCTACTTGTGTAGCTACTTGTGCAGCTACACAAGTAGCTACTTGTGCAGCTACTTGTGCAGCTACACAAGTAGCTACTTGTGCAGCTACTTGTGCAGCTACACAAGTAGCTACTTGTGCAGCTACTTGTGCAGCTACACAAGTAGCTACTTGTGCAGCTACTTGTGCAGCTACACAAGTAGCTACTTGTGCAGCTACTTGTGCAGCTACACAAGTAGCTACTTGTGCAGCTACTTGTGCAGCTACAAAGTAGCTAAACGTGCAGTTACATGTGTAGCTACTTGTGTAGTTACATGTGTAGTTACATGTGTAGTTACACGTGTAGCTACTTGTGCAGCTACTTGTGTAGTTACTTATGTAGTTACACGTGTAGCTACACGTGTAGCTACACGTGTAGCTACACGTGTAGCTACTTACAGCATTCGTGTGACCCGCAGTGTGAGCGTGGTGGTCCCAACTTCCACCACGTATCACGAGTATCACCCACCACTCCACCAACCTTCCCCTCGGGAGGGATGTTGGTGGTGGGGCTCGTTAGGGGGGGCTGGTTAGGGGGGGCTGATAGGGGGGGGGTTCTCCTGCCCTGGTGCCCCCCCCCACACCCCCGTACCTGGGAAGTGAATGTTGGCAGCGAGGATGTAGACGGCGCACAGCGACGCGAGGCACAGCCCCGCGAAGACCGCGCGGTGGAGCCCCCTGCTCATGCCCCTGCCGGGGGCTCTCCGGTGCCCCCCAGGGGTCCCCTGGGGGGTTCCCCGCACGAGGCCGAGGAGCCCGCGGACTCCGGGGAAGACGATGGAGCGGCACAGGGAGCGCCACGGACGGGAGCGCCGCACGGCTCCGCGCCTGGACGCGGTGGGGTTGGTGGACATTGTCGGAGCGCGCACGTGGGGCAGTACACGCAGCACACGTGGGCATTACACGCGCGGGCAGCACGCACGGATCGCGTGCAAAGAGGAGTGCACTCAGCGTGCACAGCAGACAGGCGAACGCGGTACGTTCGGGGAAGTACGCACAGTGGCAGCAGCACACAGACACACAGTACCGGCAGCACACACACACACAGACACACACAGTGACAGCAGCACACACAGTGACAGCAGCACACACACAGTGACAGCAGCACACACACACACAGACACACACACAGTGACAGCAGCACACACAGACACACACACAGTACCGGCAGCACACACAGTGTCAGCAGCACACACACACACAGTACCGGCAGCACACACACACAGCACCAGCAGCACACACACACTACCGGTACACACGCACACGGCGCGCGGACACAACGCTCAATTCGCGCTCACAATACTCACAGCGAGTGCTCACGACACTCACACAGACCACACACAGAGTACACACAGCACACACACAGAGTACACACAGAGTACACACACAGCACACAGCACATCGCGAGAGAGAGAAATCGGTACGAGATTCGACGCGGAGACCGCGGCAGAACTGCGATCCAGGTGAGCGTGACGCAGGTGTGGTGGGGGTGGTGGAGGGGGTGGGGGAGGTGGTGGTAGA
>JAAXLI020001476.1:0-14790 GCA_014621495.2 Entosphenus tridentatus
TCAGTTGTTGGATTTGTCGTTGAAGGTGATGGCACTACTGGGGTAGAGGACTGTGTTGCAGTTGATGTTTCTGTTATTGAGCTCTCAGTTCTTGGATTTGTCATTGAAGATGATGGCACTATTAGAGTAGAGGACTGTTTTGCAGTTGATGTTTCTGTTGTTGAGGTGTCACTTGTTGGAGTTATCGTTGAAGGTGTTGAGGACTGTTCTGACGACTGTCCTGTGGTACACACACACAAACAGTTATTTGAAATAAACTCTTACACATTTTACATTTAAAATAATTCCTGATAAAATAAGTACCAGTTCAATTGGTGATAAGTAGATAGCTTCTCTCATCCCTTACCCTATTATCAACAATTCATGTTAACCACGGGAGCTGTCAGTTCCACGCACACTCCTATTTTTTGTAGGCTAATTTTATTGTGCAATTTTACTTAATATATAGCGTAATAGCTTCCTATTCCCACACTTTGTTTCCAGGTGTCGTGCTTCAATAAAGACATACAAACTACGTGAGTTGAGACGAAAGTTGAGAAAGGAGCCATGTCATATTACATTCTTTTCACATGTTTTTAAAAGTGCATTGCAATTTGAGCAATGTAGGACTGCACCTGCTATGATGAAATCCTACAATACACAACATGGACACACGAAGAAAGAACAATGATCTTACCTATAAAAGTAGTTTTTGTCTGTCTGTCTTTCTGTCTGTCTCTCTGTCTGCGCACGCCTATCGTTGCAACGCTTTTTACTGACAAACTGTTGGGTTTACGTTTCAGCAAAGTACACAGATACATCACACTTAGCCCCCGGACAAAAACGTGCTATTTGTTGTTGCCCTCGGTCAAATCTAAACGAATACAATTACACTTTTTAACAATTTATTATTACGCTGATTGCAGTGCCCAGGCACGCATCTGCGCATACGCGTAAACGCTGACTCGCGGTTGCCCCTAGCAATGCACACGAGCTTGCTGAGCAGCGACGGGAGGGAGGTTCTCCTTCATGTAATAATGCTAAACAATCAAGCACTGTTAGTGCTGCACAAGCACATGCTGAGGTAAATCCTGAACAATGTGATGTCCTCTTCTCCCCCCATCCCCCACCCCGATATGAGCAGTTACTACTGTAGAGTCAGTAGATACTACTATAGAGTCAGTAGATACTGATGTAGTGGCATATAATAGAAGTGTAGTAGCATAGCGCTGGCTGCTGGCAGGGAAGGGGATCTGTGGCTTATGGCAGCCCTGACGTCAGCAGGCCAGGTTATACACCAGAGGGGGATCTAGGGGAAAAGTCACAGAAGGGGCACACCAAGAACCTGCTAGTAGGTTCTAGAAAGGGAGCGTGGCTGGGGGCGGAGCCAGGCCACACTGACAGTATAAGAACGTCCCCTGTAGGGGACCTCGGGGCTGTTGTATGGAGTGGGATCCCTGTCGTGCTGCTGAAGTCTTCCTCACCATTCTTCTCGTCGTCTTCACCATCCTTCGTGTTGTCGTCCCGTCTTCACCATCTCAGGGCATCACCAGTCAGGCAGCCTACCAACTGTCCTGACTGAGTAATGTCGCTGACAATAGACGGACTAATTATTAAAGTGTTAACCCCGATGGTGCTTTTTAATAAAGAAGTGCCTACAACTCTTATCGTCTCCGAGTTAGTCACTACACTACATTAGAGTCAGTAGATACTACTATAGTCAGTAGATGCTACTTTAGAGTCGGTAGATACTACTATAGAGTGAGTAGATACTACTATAGAGTCAGTATATACTACTTTAGTCAGTAGACACTACTGTAGAGTCAGTAGTTACTACTTTAGAGTCACTATATACTACTGTATAGTCACTAGATAATACTGTAGAGTGAGTAGTTACTACTGTCAAGTCGGTAGATACTACTGTAGAGTCAGTAGATATGCCTATACATTCCATAAATACTACTGTAGAGTTAGTAGATATTACTGTAGAGTCAGTAGATTATACTGTAGAGACGGTAGAAACTATTATAGAGTCGGTAGATACTACTGTAGAGTCCATATATACTACGATAGAGTTATTAGAAACTACTATAGTCAGTAGATGCTACTGTAGAGTAAGTAGTTACGACTGTAGAATCATTTGATACTACTGTAGAGTCACTAGATACTACCGTAGAGTCTGGTTATTACTGTAGAGCCGGTAGTTACTACTGTAGACTCGGTAGATACTACTGTGGAGTCCGTAGATACTACTATAGAGTTAATATAATCTACTATAGGCAGTAGATACTACCGTAGAGTCGGTAGTTACTACTGTAGAGCCAGCAGATACTACTGTAGAGTCGGTAGTTACTACTGTATAGCCGGTATATGCGACTGTAGAGTCGGTAGATACTACTTTGCAATCCGTAGGTACTACTATATAATTAGTAGATATTACTGTAGAGTCAGTAAATACTACTGTAGCGACAGTAGATACTATTATAGAGTCAGTAGATACTGCTATAGAGTCAGCAGATACTGCTATATAGTCAGATGCTACTATAGAGTTAGTAGTTACTACTAGTCAGTGGATACTACTATAGAGCCAATAGATACTACGATAGATTCAATAGATACTACTATAGTCATTAGATACTACTTTATTGTCAGTATTTACTACTATAGAGTCCGTAGATACTACTATAGAGTCGGTAGATATCTTCCGTGGAGTCGGTAGATACTAGCATAGAGTCAGCAGATACTACTACAGTCAGTGGATACCACTACAGTCAGTATATACTCCTGCAGAGTCAGTAGATACTTCTATAGAGTCAGCAGATACTACTATAGAGTTAGTAGTTACTACTATAGTCAATGGATATTACTATACAGTCAGTAGATATTACTATAGAGTTAGTAAATACTACTGTAGAGTCAGTAGATACTACTACTGTCAGTAGATACTACTACTGTCAGTAGATACTACTATACAGTCAGTAGATACTACTGTAGAGTCAGTAGATATGATGACTGTCAGTAGATACGACTACTGTCAGCAGATACTACTACGGTCAGTATATACTACTACAATTAGTAGATACTACAATACAGTAAGCAGATACTAATATGGAGTCAGTAGGTACTATTGTACTCAGTAGATACAACTGTACAGTCAGTAGATGCAACTACAGTTAGTATATACTGGTGCAGAGTCAGTAGATATGACTATCGATTGGACGAGCTAAGGGCACGTGACCGGAAGCGGTGCCCGATTGGATGAGTTAAGGACACGTGGCCGAAAGCGGTGCCTCGATTGGACGAGCTAAGGGCACGTGACCGGAAGTGGGCCTCGATTCGAGGAGTCAAGGGCACATGACCTGAAGCGGTGTCTCGATTGGAGGAGTTAAGGACACGTGGCCGGAAGCGGGAGTGCCGGCTTTGATAAAGCAAGGGGCCAGGGCCAAGGGATAAAAGGGGATCGCCGGGGGGATTCGGGGCTCGTTTCGGGGATCAAGCCAGCTAACACACATGCACATAGTGAGCAGCCTAGGACAAGTTAGCCACACTTAGCAACAGAACCCAGTGTACAGTGAATTGTTTCATAAATGCGTTGCCTCCTACAATGGTGTGTGCGCCTCAGTCGACATACACTACACTGGCGTCAGAAGTGTCTTCGGATGACGACGAAGAGGGCGAGTTGATCCCGCAAGTGGCCCCGGGTGCTGAAGCCCCGGTGATGGAGGGCGGCGAAGTGTGGACGCCGACGCCACGGCCCTCCGTGCCTGTTTCCCGCGCGCAGGAAGCGGTTGTGGCACGGGACGTGCGTGAGCCCACCAACTTTCCCGACGTCTGTGCTGCTTTCACCATCGCCCTGCAAGCGGGGTACGACTACGGGACGCCGACGCCGCGCCCACGGACTTCGGCGGGAGCTGTTTCCCGTGCACGGGAAACCGCAGGAGCGCGTCAGAGCCCGCCACAATTTTTAAAGCGCGGGAAGGTGCTCCCGCCAACGTCGTCCTCCCGCTGACGCCGTTGCCTCCAGACTAAAGAAGCGCCTTCCTTTCGTCGGGGAATTCATGGCAGCGGGCGGCGACAAGGTGGCATTCCAAATCCGCTTCATTGCCGCCTGCAGCCTCGCGGAATGGACGGAAGAGGAGGCCATTTCCGACGAACGGAAGACGATGCTACCACAAGCCCTGGTGCAAATGGGGGCGATTTTTGCTCCAGCCTCCGCCAAGCGCCACAAGTTCTCCACGCGGAAAAGGGGGGAAGCAGAGATGCCCCTCGCTTATCACGGCGCTCTTTTGGTGTCTGCCAGGGCGGCCTTCCCAGGGATGGACCAGGTGGTGAGAGATTCCCTGGTTCTGGAAAAGCTGCTGTCGTGGGCCGAGGACCTCTAGGTCATTATATCAGCAACGACATCACCTCGCTGAAGGTCGCCTGCTGTCTGGAGGCTCACCTCCATATCAGGCGATGAGGCGGGGTGGTTGTAGATACGGCACTCCCGGCGCAGAAGGGAGCAACTACCGGCGGACGACATCTACAGGCGGGGGTTTCGAGTCCTGCAGTGCCGTGGAAGAATCCCGGGCAGGACCGTCGGGGCGGGCGAGACGGGTCGGTGAGGTTTTCCCCTCGTCAGAGGGACGGGCCCGTCATCTGTTTCAAGTGCGGCCTGCCCGGGGACGTCTCCGTGGGGTGCCATGCGCGACAAGGAGGATCCTCATTATCGACACCAGCCGCCGATTGTCGCTCCTTCTCTTCACCAGGCCCAAAGGCGAGTCGCGTTACACTACACAGCCCCCTCACCTCACTCATCGGGTTCGGGTCGTGGGTTGCGGACTTGCGGTGGGGGGCATCGCGTTATGTATCTCGGCTTTCGGATCCGGATCCATGGGATTACGTCGGGGTGGATCGCGTCCCGATCGAGGGTTGGTCGGCGAGGGGTGGCCCAAATGCCCCTCACAGTTAACGGCCCTGGGCCGCCGTATTCTGGCCGCGGGTTCGTCCGCGGTCATAGGGACGGTCGAAGGCATTGACGTACGCGTCCTTATTGACACCAGTGCGTCAGCAACCATCATCTCAGACACGGTTTTCGAAAGTTTGCCGCCAAACTACAGCTCCGTTTTACCCGTCACGAATCCCTGTTTCACCCTAGGAATTGTCGGTCAGATTTCGGCCATATTTGGCATTGGCGACATTCAGTTGTCGGGTCCAGTACTCATTTCCAAATCTTTAGCCGTACCCTGTCTGATTGGGACCAATTTCCTAGGTAGAATGCCGCTCAAAATCCTGGTGGATCAGGGCTGCATTGGGTTGCCATCGGGCCGCCACATGGCTTTCTTGTCATCACTAACTTTGTTTCGCACAGCGAACGTTTCGGTCCCTTCCATGGCGAACCAAATAGTTAAAATTCCCCCCGGGGGCGCAGATGCTGATCCCCTTGCCATTTATAAAGCACCTAGATCGCAAAATGGCTCCACACGGGTTGCTGATGGTTCCCTCCACCAGGGCAGTTCACGCACAAAATTAGTTTTTTGCACAGACTTTGGATGCAAGCGATGGACAACCGTTTATTCAGGTCCTGAATATCGGTCCGGACGTGTCGGAGATTCAGGAGGGCGCTGTTTTAGCTCATGCGTCATCACATTGACACGGGAGATTCGGGCCCTATTCGTCAAAACCCTTACCGCCTGAGTCCCGCAGAGAAGGACCATGTGCGCCGCGCGGTGGATTAAATGCTGGCCGTAGACATTATTGCTCCCTCTAAGAGTCCATGGGGTGCGCCCATCGTTCTTGTAAAGAAACAGGATGGTAGTTTGAGATTCTGCGTGGACTTCCGCAGACTCAACAAAGTCTCAGTGGTGGATTGCTACCCGCTCCTGCGGATGGACGACTCGTTAGACGCGTTGTCAGGGGCGCGGTTTTTCTCCACGCTTGATTTGCTGTCGGGATTTTGGCAGTTGCCCTTAGATGACAGCTCTAGGCAAAAGACCGCATTTTGCACGCCACAGGGCCTTTTCGAGTTCAACTGGCTCCCGATGGGATTGCACTCAGCCCCGGCCACATTCCAACGGCTCATGGAGCTAGTGCTAGCGGGCCTACAATGGGATGCGTGTTGGATTTATTTCGATGATGTCATCGTGTTTGGACGCACGTTCGAGGTTGCGGGCTGTTTTCCTCAAAATGCGTGCTGCTAACTTGACGTTTAAGCCGCAGAAGTGCCATCTGCTGCAGAGATCAGTAAAATACCTAGGCGTGCGCACAAGGCCAACCCCCAAGTCGGCGGGTGAGGTACGTAGTTTTGTCAGGTTCGCCTCTTATTATCGACGCTTCGTCCCCGGGTTCGCAACGATCACAAAACCGCTCCATGTCCTCAAGGCCAAGGGCCAGAAATTTCGGTGGGGGGCCGAGGAGGAGGCTACGTTTGCTACGCTGCGCGACAGCCTGGTCAACGCGTCTCCCCTTCGGTTCCCCGATTTTTCTTTGCCTTTCATCTACGATACTGATGCTAGCAATACTGGTATTGGCGCCATTTTGTCACAGGTAGTGGATGGAGTAGAGCGCGTGGTCGCATACGGCAGTAGGGTACTTTCTACGGCCGAGCAACGCTATTGCATTACACGCCGTGAGTTGCTGGCGATTGTTTATTTCGTTCAGCAGTACCGGCCGTACCTCTATGGGCAGAAATTCCAGGTGCGATCAGACTACGCGGACTTGCAGTACACGCTGCGTGTTGAGCATCCGTCCGGCCAGCTGTCCCGTTGGCTCGAGGTCCTTCAGGACTATGCATTCGAGGTCTCGTATAGAAAGGGCGTCCGCCACTCGAATGCTGACACGTTGTCACGTTTGCCAACCGGTGAGGAGTGCGCGTGCACATCAGGCGCGGGACGGTGTAGGCCCGCCAATTTGGCTCCGCCCCATGCAGCTGACGCATGTGACCACCAATTCCAAGTGGGGCGACTCCAGGCCGAGGATGCCTCATTGTTAGCCATCAGATGCCGGGTTCGTGACTCCGCAGAGGGCAACAGCCGACGACTGTTAGCCACAGTCATTCTGAGAGGGGGCCGCCTCATGCGCTGGGACGCAGAATTACTAAAGTATAGCGTCGTGATTCCTAACATCCTGCGGAGTAGGTTGGTTTGGGCAATGCATGGACGTCTTATGCATTTAGGGGTCCCTGGGGGCTGTGTGTCCGGTGTGCCCAATGAGCTCGGGCGCGCGTCCACAGGAACCATGCCTCAGAGATGTTCCGCCTCTTCCCCCTCAGGGTCCCAGCTACTGAGGTCTGGGGAGCCGCCGACCTCGTCGCCGGTTTCGGTGCAAGTCAGGGGCGGACAACCATCGTCGGGTCCTTCCTCTCCGGTCAAGCGGCCTTCTCCTTTGCCACTTGGAGAGAGACCGCGGGCCTCGGGCCAGCCTTGTCATGCGCCGAAACCACTCGCGGAGGCCTCCCCCAGCCTGGCGGGGGGGGGGGGGGGAGCCTGGCGAGGAGGACGCGCTCGAAAACTGTCCGCTTCCATTAACTCTCGCCGGCATGCCGTCATTCACGTACACCATCGGTTGGCAGTCTCGCTCGCGAGCGGGAGGGGGGGGGGCAGAAGTGCACCCGGCCCCGTTCTGTGCTCGTTGGGGGGAGAAGGCATGCGTGCGACGGTGGGTCGGGGCTGGCTGCCGGGAGGGCGGATCACCCCTTGAGATTGCCGCCCCTTTTTCTTCTTTATCTCATGGCTCTTGTGTTGTTGGGGCGCGTCGTCTGGGGTTATTATTACACTTACCATTCACATTACATTGGGGGCTGCGCTTTGCTGTGAAATTGGCTGTGAGACGAGGAGTTTTTTTTTGGGATTGTTTGAAATTTTTCTTCTCTACTCTTTCCATTTGGGGTTTCACAGCCGGGTCGGCTGAAATTGTATAAAGAAGGGGGTAGTGTAGAGACACAGATGCACCGAGCGCCGAGTGCCCCTATTGGATGAGCTAAGGGCACGTGACCGGAAGCGGGCCTCGATTGGACGAGCTAAGGGCACGTGACAAGAAGCGGTGCCCGGTTGGACGAGTTAAGGACACGTGGCCGAAAGTGGTGCCTCGATTGGAGGAGTTAAGGGCACGTTGCCGGAAGCGGGGGGTTGCCGGCCTTGATACAGCAAGGGGTGGGACCGGGGCCAAGGGATAAAGGGGGAGCACCGGGGGAATTCGGGGCTTGTTTTGGGGATCAAGCCATCTAACACACATGCACATAGTAAGCAGCCTAGGACAAGTTAGCCACACTTAGCAACATAACCCGGTGTATTGAATTATTTAATAAACGCGTTGCCTCCTACAACGGTGTGTGTGTGCCTCTGTCGACATACACTACACTACTATAGAATCAGTAGATACTACTGTAGTCAATAGATACTACTGTAGAGTCAGCAGTTACTACTATAGAGTCGGTAGATACTACTACAGTCGGTAGATACCACTACAGTCAGTATGTACTGCTGCAGAGTCAGTAGATATGACTGTAGAGTCAGTATATACTGATATAGAGTCAGCAGATACTGCTATACAGTCAGCACACACTACTATAGAGTTAGTAGTTACTACTGTAGTCAGTGGATACTACTATACAGTCAGTAGATACTACTGTACACAATAGATACTACTACAGTAAAACCTTAGATTGCGAGTAACTTGGTCTGCGAGTGTTTTGCAAGACGAGCAAAACATTTAAATAAATATTAATTTGATAAACGAGCGATCGATGTCTTGCAATACGAGTACTGTAGTACGTACAGTCGACACTTTGTCTGCCGAGCGTCATGTGATCACAACTGAGCCGATGCTTCTTCTTTCTCTTTCGCTGCGGGATTGTGGGTAATAGTCTCCCATGCTCGGTCTCAGTCGGCATGCCTCACTCGTATAGTCAACATCCATGCGAGCGTACTGTATACTGTTTACTATAGTGTTGTGATCACGTGTGTGTGCATAAAGCTTTTTTTAATTATGTGTCCAAATGTCGTGACTGTTCTTTAGTAACTGTACTGCAAGTGAAAGTCGTCCTACACAATAACCCTTCTCCTCTCCTCTCTCTCATCTCCCTCACACCAGCCACGATTAAATAAAATTAATATATTGTTTTACTTTATATTAAATTTAAATAAATAAAAATTTAAAAGGTCTTTTCTATTAAAAATTTTAATATGAATACAGTATTTTTGGGTTGTGGAACGAATCATCTGAGTTTCCATTATTTCTTATGGGGAAATTCGCTTTGATATACGAGTGCTTTGGATTACGAACACGTTTCCGGAACGAATTATGCTCACAATCCAAGGTTTTACTGTATATAATTAGTATATACAACTATAGTCAGTAGATAATACTGTAGATCCAGATACTAGTGGAGTGGGTCCAACTGAGTCGCAGAGGCAACACTTTTATTGTAACATCAACACCTAACACAAAGGGGTAACTGCCCCTTTACCAGATACAGCCTACGGTGGTGACCACCCCACTAACTACACTATACCAGGGGTTACAGCTACGAAGGATCGGGCCCTCTCACTCGTGTCCCCGACCACGTGTTGATATCTTGTAGGACGTGGAGCTTCAGCTGGTGGGCGTGGAGCTTCAGCTTGTAGAATTCAGAGACCCCGGTCCCTTATATCCCCCCATGGGTCGGGGCTGCTCCGCCCTTGGCCCCGCCCCCCTTCTGGAGCCTTCTAGATCCCTCTCGATCCATCTCAAGAGCCCTCCCCGGACACGTGATCACCCCCTAGTCCCTCCACCTGGGGGCCTCACTGTGGACACTCCAGATCACGTGCCTGCGGGGTCAACCAGAGTGCCATGGCCTAGGGAAACCCTGCCGCTGGGCTGACACTCTCCTACTCCCCCCTGTGGGAGCCCGCACTACACGCTATACGTGGTGCCTGCGCTATCCCAGCACACACCAAGCCCTGCTAGGGCTGGTACTACACCTGCCTACGGGATGTACATGATGACAGTGCATCGTGGGCCATGGCCCTCTCAGGCCGGCACCATACAATGACATTCCTGATGTCACTACACTACTATAGAGTTACTAGATACTACTGACTCTGGTTGACCCCAGAAGACACGTGCCCGGTTAAGTCTACACAGGGGCCCCAAGTGGGGGCTAGGGGTGATCACGTGTCAGGGTCAAGATCTTGCTCGAGGATTCTGGAAGGTGGTCGTGGCCAAGGGTGGAGCCAGCCACGCCGCAGAGGATATAAGCCGGGTCCCCCACAGGGACCAGCGCTGTTGTTCATCCTGAAGAAATCTTCGTCTACGTTCTACATTCTACAGAGTCTCGAAAACGTGGACTTGGACCCAAGCTGTGGTCTGGTCCATTGTAGCTAGTTACATTGTAATTAGCAAAGTTAGCCTGGTGGTCACCACCATAGGTTGTTATTCGGTTAAGGGGCAGTTACCCCGTGTGTTGGTGTTAATAAATGTGTTGCCTCCAAGAGTACATCTGTGACTCAGTTGAACTCACTACAACTGGTGTCAGAAGTGGCCAAGCCTTCTTTTAGTAAGCTAGCCGTGTTAGGTTATGTTTACGCGAAGCAGACTACGTACCAGGACGTCGGACGACGAGGACGACGAACTTATCCCTCAAACAGTCCCGGGGATGGCGACCCTGGAGAAGGGAAGTGAGGCGCCGTCGGCGGAGCAGCGCGTCGAGCATCTATGCGACAACTGACCGCCATTGGGGAGGGAGCACCGTACAGCACACTCCCGCCTCGCAGAACTCCTCCAAGCCGCAGCATCCATCGTCGCAGAGCTCCACCGTGAAGAGCCAGCAGTGGAGGAGAGAGCAACGGAGCCACGCGGGACTGAACATCCCGCCGCCATTTCCCGCCAACGGAACCTCCGTGGCGCAGCTCGCGCATGCGGCCGCCATTTTGATGGAGGAGCGGAGCGAGGAGCCCGCCAAATCTGAGGCTGCATCAAGTTCGCCTGTGGACCATCTCTCCGGTGACGACTGCCCTTCGTTAAAGAATTCACAGCCGCCGGAGGTGACTGGGTGGCCTTCAAGCGGTGGTTCCAGACGAACAGCGGCTTGGCAGGGTGGACGGAAGCGGAGGCGCTGAGAGCGGTGCCCGCCGCACTTGACGACGCCTTGGCGGCGTTTCTCACCATCCCGCCGTTAGAGAGGGCCACGCTACATCAAGCCTTTGACCAAATGGCGGCGATCTACGAATCGCCGTCAAATGTGCGCCATTAGTTTGTTGTGTGGAGGAGGGGGGAGGCGGAGACGCCCCTCGCCTTCTGTAGCACACTTTTGGCGCTAGCAAAGGCTGCCTTCCCGAAGATGGACCACGACGGAGTCGACTCGCTGGTCCTCCAGAGATTGCTGGCTTTGGCTAAGGACCTCAATGTCGTCTTGCTGGCTGTCGATGACGAAGATTTATCTTCTATCAAGGTTTCAAGATGCATCCAGGCGCACCAGCTACTTCACTATACCCAAAGGTGCCGCGCGTCTAATGTCCCCCAAGCCGCCACCTGCGCCGTCTCCACTGGATTCGGGAGAGGAGAGCCTGTCTGTCCGGCCGACTACTCTTCGTAAGACACCGGGTTCGACGGGACATTTTCAAATTCCCCCTGGGACCTCCAGGGAGAGTGAGGCCACGTCCCCTGGGTGCGTGGCCACAAGGACTCGATCAAAGACTTTTCGGTTTTCGTGATCCCCATACACACACGCTCCCACACCGTCAGTTGGTTGTCGCACTTGGCATGCTGTATCGGTTATTGGCTGAACCTAGCCTTTATTGTGCTTGCGGGTGTTGTTACATGGTGAGGGTGGGAGATGCTGGTGATGCAGGGGTTCTCGAGCTTTCGCGTTTTACTGCCTATTGTTTTTCTGTACTTTTGTCCCCTTTCCCGTTAGTTACTACATATTTGTAGATAGTGTATGTATTGTAGAGGTGGGTTGGGGTTTTAATTTGTTGAGGCACACATTGTGGTTCTGTTCACTTTACTCACTATGTTCGTTGTTAAAGGGGGAGTTGACAGCTGGGACGGCTGAGTGCTATGAAGTAGTGACGTCGCGGGATGTCACTTTGTAATGCCGGCCCTAGAGAGGCACGGCGTGCGGTGTATTGACGTCGCGGACACCACTAGGAAGTGGGTGCTGTACCGGCCGTAGAGGGGCTCTGGATGGCACCACGCTTGGCGTGCAGTGCAGGCCCCTAAAGGATAGGGTGTGGGAGTGCCGGCCATGGAAATGGGGTTACTAAGGGTCGTGGCACTCTGGTTGACCCCAGAGGACACTTGACCGGTTAAGTCTACACAGGGGCCCCAAGTGGGGGCTAGGGGTGATCACGTGTCAGAGTCAAGATCCTGCTCGAGGATTCTGGAAGGTGGTCGTGGCCAAGGGCGGAGCCAGCCACGTGGCAGAGGATATAAGCCGGATCCCCCAGAGGGACCGGTGCTCCTTGTTCATCCTGAATAAACCTTCGTCTACATTCTAAGTTCTACAGAGTCTCCAACACGTGGACCTGGACCCAAGCTGTGGTTCGGTCTGTTGTAGCTAGTTACATTGTAATTAGCGTAGTTAGGCTGTTGGTCACCACCATAGGTTGTTATTCGGTTAAGGGGCAGTTACCCTGTGTGTCGGTTTTAATAAATGTGTAGCCTTTAAGAGTACGTGTGAGACTCAGTTGAACTCACTACACTAATATAGAGTCAGTAGATACTAATATAGTCAGTAGATACCACTACAGTTAGTAAATACTGCTACAGTCAGGAGATACTATTATACAGTCCGTAGATACTACTACGATCATTAGATACTACTATAGAGTCAGTAGATACTCCTGTATAGTAAGTAGAGACTACTACTGTCAGTAGATACTACTACTGTCAGTCAATATTACTATGGTCAGTAAATACTACTATAGTCAGTAGATACTACTGTAGAGTTAGTAGTTACTACTGTAGTGACTTGCAGTGTCACTACTGGTTACACACACGTACACATGTGACGTCACTATGCGGGGGAGCGTCACTACCACATGGGTCTACACACACACACATGACGTCATCCGGTCTGGAGGCAGGAATTGCGTCAGGGCTGGTTCAGGGATCGGGAGACCGTAGGTGAGGCCACGGGGTTTGTGTAAGGCTGTGGCACTCCGAGTGAACCCGGCTGGACACGTGACCGGGTCAAGGTGGAGCCCGGGGGCCCGGAGGGGCACCTTGGGGGGACACATTGACATGCGAGGATCTTCGAGAGGGTTCTTGAAGGAAGGCGTGACCAGGGTGGAGCCCGGACACGCCGAGGCCCATATAAGCAGCATCCCAAAGAGGTTTGGGGCTGCTCATTTCAAGAAAGAAGATGCATTGTGAAGACGCCTCCTAAGAAGAGTCAAGCCTCCAGTCAGCGGACCCGCCAGTAGCCCACCTGGCTGGGTCACGCTCGTGTATCCGAGAGTCCGTGTTAGCGAGTGATGGTGTGTGTTAGTTAGAGCAGGTCGGTGGTTACCACCCTATGTTAAGTGGAACGTGTTGGTGTTAATAAATAGTTTTGCCTCCCAAGAAGTTGTGTGCGCCTATCTGAGCCCATTACACTATTATAGTCGATAGCTACTACTATAGAGCCGGATGATACTACTATAGAGTCAGTAGATAATAGTACAGTCAGTAGATACCACTATAGTCAGTATATACTGCTGCAGAGTCAGTAGATACGACTTTAAAGTCAGTAGATACTATAGGGTTAGTAGTTACTACTTTAGTGAGTGGATACTACTATATAGTTAATAGATGTGACTATAGATTCAGTATATACTACTATAGTCATTATATACTACTGTAGAGTCAGTATGTAATACTATAGAGTTGGTTGATATTACTATTGAGTCGGCAGATACTACTATAGAGTCAGTAGATACTACTCACTCTATTGTATGTAGGGTGTGTAGGTATATACAGTGAGGGGAAAAAGTATTTGATCCCCTGCTGATTTTGTACGTGTGCCCACTGACAAAGAAATGATCAGTCTATAATTTTAATGGTAGGTTTATTTGAACAATGTCTCCGTTCCTCTTGTTTCATGTTTTGTCTTTCTTTGGAATTTTCACACTTAAATTATAACTTAGCAATCTTTGAAATACGTAATCGACCAGGCTATGTTTTAATTGTGTGTTGATCGACTCTCTGTGTTGTATTACATAACATTTCGATAATTTGCTAGGTTATTTAATTTAGTGTGTTCTTTCTCCCTCTCTCCTAATGTTCAGCTTGCATACTTTACTACCACGCGTCGCCGTACCCATTGACATGTTAATTTTTTCTCTAACCCCTCCCTCTCTCTGCCCCCCTCTGTATATTTAAGGCCTCGCCACAGAGACGATCTCCCTCTCTGTGTTACTCTCTCTCTATGTATCTTGGTGATATCTGTCTGCTTATATGTCTGTCTATAGTTTTCTGGTTTGATTTTTTGTTGCTATTTCATTAATACCTGATGATGATTGCTTGTGTTGCAATCGAAACGTCGTATGCTATTTTATTTATTATTTTATCTTTATACGTGACTTTACCGAAAGAACCAAGAGTAATTCCTGCAGTCACGAAAGCTCCAAAATTAAGATTGAGAGGGGGTCAAATACTTATTTCCCTCGTTAAAATGCAAATCAATTTATAACATTTTTGACATGCGTTTTTCTGGATTTTTTGTTGTTGATATTTTGTCTCTCACTGTTCAAATAAACCTACCATTAAAATTATAGACTGATCATTTCTTTGTCAGTGGGCAAACGTACAAAATCAGCAGGGGATCAAATACTTTTTTCCCTCACTGTATGCCTATGGGGGGGGTAAAAATAT